>JBBDGP010004076.1:42500-79820 GCA_037952835.1 Lithobates septentrionalis | reverse complement strand
GGATGATGTGTGACTGTAGGGATGATGTGTGAATGTAGGGATGATGTGACTGTAGGGATGATGTGACTGTAGGGATGATGTGACTGTAGGGATGATGTGACTGTAGGGATGGTGTGTGACTGTAGGGATGATGTGTGACTGTAGGGATGATGTGTGACTGTAGGGATGGGGTGTGACTGTAGGGATGGTGTGTGACTGTAGGGATGGTGTGTGACTGTAGGGATGATGATGTGACTGTAGGGATGATGTGTGACTGTAGGGATGATGTGTGACTGTAGGGATGATGATGTGACTGTAGGATGATGTGTGACTGTAGGGATGGTGTGTGACTGTAGGGATGATGTGTGACTGTAGGGATGGGGTGTGACTGTAGGGATGGTGTGTGACTGTAGGGATGATGTGACTGTAGGAATGATGTGACTGTAGGGATGATGTGTGACTGTAGGGATGGGGTGTGACTGTAGGGATGGTGTGTGACTGTAGGGATGGTGTGTGACTGTAGGGATGGGGTGTGACTGTAGGGATGGTGTGTGACTGTAGGGATGATGTGTGACTGTAGGGATGATGTGTGACTGTAGGGATGATGTGTGACTGTAGGGATGATGTGACTGTAGGGATGATGTGTGACTGTAGGGATGATGTGTGACTGTAGGGATGATATGACTGTAGGGATGGTGTGTGACTGTAGGGGTGGTGTGTGACTGTAGGGATGATGTGTGACTGTAGGGATGATGTGACTGTAGGGATGGTGTGTGACTGTAGGGATGATGTGACTGTAGGGATGGGGTGTGACTGTAGGGATGGTGTGTGACTGTAGGGATGGTGTGTGACTGTAGGGATGATGATGTGACTGTAGGGATGATGTGTGACTGTAGGGATGATGTGTGACTGTAGGATGATGATGTGACTGTAGGGATGATGTGTGACTGTAGGGATGGTGGTGTGACTGTAGGGATGATGTGTGACTGTAGGGATGGGTGTGACTGTAGGGATGGTGTGTGACTGTAGGGATGATGTGAGTGTAGGGATGATGTGTGACTGTAGGGATGGGGTGTGACTGTAGGGATGATGTGTGACTGTAGGGATGGGGTGTGACTGTAGGGATGATGTGTGACTGTAGGGATGGTGTGTGACTGTAGGGATGATGTGACTGTAGGGATGATGTGTGACTGTAGGGATGGGGTGTGACTGTAGGGATGGTGTGTGACTGTAGGGATGGTGTGTGACTGTAGGGATGATGTGTGACTGTAGGGGATGATGTGTGACTGTAGGGATGGTGTGTGACTGTAGGGATGATGTGTGACTGTAGGGCTGATGTGACTGTAGGGATGGTGTGTGACTGTAGGGATGATGTGTGACTGTACGGATGATGTGTGACTGTAGGGATGGTGTGTGACTGTAGGGATGGTGTGTGACTGTAGGGATGATGTGTGACTGTAGGGATGATGTGTGACTGTAGGGATGATGTGTGACTGTAGGGATGGTGTGACTGCAGGGATGGTGTGACTGTAGGGATGATGTGTGACTGTAGGGATGATGTGACTGTAGGGATGATGTGACTGTAGGGATGGTGTGTGACTGTAGGGATGATGTGACTGTAGGGATAATGTGTGACTGTAGGGATGATGTGTGACTGTAGGGATGATGTGTGACTGTAGGGATGATGTGTGACTGTAGGGATGGTGTGTGACTGTAGGGATGATGTGACTGTAGGGATGATGTGTGACTGTAGGGATGATGTGATTGTAGGGATGGTGTGTGACTGTAGGGATGATGTGTGACTGTAGGGATGGTGTGTGACTGTAGGGATGGTGTGTGACTGTAGGGATGATGTGTGACTGTAGGGATGGTGTGTGACTGTAGGGATGATGTGTGACTGTAGGGATGATGTGTGACTGTAGGGATGATGTGTGACTGTAGGGATGATGTGACTGTAGGGATGATGTGTGACTGTAGGGATGGGGTGTGACTGTAGGGATGGTGTGTGACTGTAGGATGATGTGTGACTGTAGGGATGGGGTGTGACTGTAGGGATGGTGTGTGACTGTAGGGATGATGTGTGACTGTAGGGATGGTGTGTGACTGTAGGGATGGTGTGACTGTAGGGATGATGTGTGACTGTAGGGATGGGGTGTGACTGTAGGGATGGTGTGTGACTGTAGGGATGATGTGTGACTGTAGGGGATGGTGTGTGACTGTAGGGATGGGGTGTGACTGTAGGGGATGGTGTGTGACTGTAGGGATGGGGTGTGACTGTAGGGATGATGATGTGACTGTAGGGATGATGATGTGACTGTAGGGATGATGTGTGACTGTAGGGATGGTGTGTGACTGTAGGGATGATGTGTGACTGTAGGGTTGATGTGACTGTAGGGATGGTGTGTGACTGTAGGGATGATGTGTGACTGTAGGGATGATGTGTGACTGTAGGGATGGTGTGTGACTGTAGGGATGATGTGTGACTGTAGGGATGATGTGTGACTGTAGGGATGGTGTGACTGTAGGGATGGTGTGACTGTAGGGATGATGTGTGACTGTAGGGATGATGTGACTGTAGGGATGGTGTGACTGTAGGGATGATGTGACTGTAGGGATAATGTGTGACTGTAGGGATGATGTGTGACTGTAGGGATGATGTGTGACTGTAGGGATGATGTGTGACTGTAGGGATGATGTGACTGTAGGGATGGTGTGTGACTGTAGGGATGATGTGACTGTAGGGATGGTGTGTGACTGTAGGGATGGTGTGTGACTGTAGGGATGGTGTGTGACTGTAGGGATGATGTGACTGTAGGGATGATGTGTGACTGTAGGGATGATGTGTGACTGTAGGGATGATGTGATTGTAGGGATGGTGTGTGACTGTAGGGATGATGTGTGACTGTAGGGATGGTGTGTGACTGTAGGGATGGTGTGTGACTGTAGGGATGATGTGTGACTGTAGGGATGGTGTGTGACTGTAGGGATGATGTGTGACTGTAGGGATGATGTGACTGTAGGGATGATGTGACTGTAGGGATGATGTGACTGTAGGGATGATGTGTGACTGTAGGGATGATGTGTGACTGTAGGGATGATGTGTGACTGTAGGGATGGTGTGTGACTGTAGGGATGATGTGTGACTGTAGGATGGTGTGTGACTGTAGGGATGGTGTGTGACTGTAGGGATGGTGTGTGACTGTAGGGATGGTGTGTGACTGTAGGGATGATGTGTGACTGTAGGGATGATGTGTGACTGTAGGGATGATGTGTGACTGTAGGGATGATGTGACTGTAGGGATGGGTGTGACTGTAGGGATGGTGTGTGACTGTAGGGATGATATGTGACTGTAGGGATGGGGTGTGACTGTAGGGATGGTGTGTGACTGTAGGGATGATGTGTGACTGTAGGGATGGTGTGTGACTGTAGGGATGGTGTGACTGTAGGGATGATGTGTGACTGTAGGGATGGGGTGTGACTGTAGGGATGGTGTGTGACTGTAGGGATGATGTGTGACTGTAGGGATGGTGTGTGACTGTAGGGATGGGGTGTGACTGTAGGGATGGTGTGTGACTGTAGGGATGGGGTGTGACTGTAGGGATGATGATGTGACTGTAGGGATGATGATGTGACTGTAGGGATGGTGTGTGACTGTAGGGATGATGTGTGACTGTAGGGATGGGGTGTGACTGTAGGGATGGTGTGTGACTGTAGGGATGATGTGTGACTGTAGGGATGATGTGACTGTAGGGATGATGTGTGACTGTAGGGATGATGTATGACTGTAGGGATGATGTATGACTGTAGGGATGATGTGTGACTGTAGGGATGATGTGTGACTGTAGGGATGGTGTGTGACTGTAGGGATGATGTATGACTGTAGGGATGGTGGTGACTGTAGGGATGGTGTGTGACTGTAGGGATGATGTGACTGTAGGGATGATGTGTGACTGTAGGGATGATGTGTGACTGTAGGGATGATGTGTGACTGTAGGGATGGTGTGTGACTGTAGGGATGATGTGACTGTAGGGATGATGTGTGACTGTAGGGATGATGTGACTGTAGGGATGGTGTGTGACTGTAGGGATGATGTGACTGTAGGGATGATGTGTGACTGTAGGGATGATGTGACTGTAGGGATGGTGTGTGACTGTAGGGATGGTGTGTGACTGTAGGGATGATGTGACTGTAGGGATGATGTGTGACTGTAGGGATGATGTGACTGTAGGGATGATGTGTGACTGTAGGGATGATGTGTGACTGTAGGGATGATGTGTGACTGTAGGGATGATGTGTGACTGTAGGGATGATGTGTGACTGTAGGGATGGTGTGTGACTGTAGGGATGATGTGACTGTAGGGATGATGTGTGACTGTAGGGATGATGTGACTGTAGGGATGGTGTGTGACTGTAGGGATGGTGTGTGACTGTAGGGATGATGTGACTGTAGGGATGATGTGTGACTGTAGGGATGATGTGACTGTAGGGATGATGTGTGACTGTAGGGATGATGTGTGACTGTAGGGATGATGATGTGACTGTAGGGATGATGTGTGACTGTAGGGATGATGTGTGACTGTAGGATGATGTGACTGTAGGGATGGTGTGTGACTGTAGGGATGATGTGTGACTGTAGGGATGGTGTGTGACTGTAGGGATGGTGTGACTGTAGGGATGATGTGTGACTGTAGGGATGGGGTGTGACTGTAGGGATGGTGTGTGACTGTAGGGATGATGTGTGACTGTAGGGATGGTGTGTGACTGTAGGGATGGGGTGTGACTGTAGGGATGGTGTGTGACTGTAGGGATGGGTGTGACTGTAGGGATGATGATGTGACTGTAGGGATGATGATGTGACTGTAGGGATGGTGTGTGACTGTAGGGATGATGTGTGACTGTAGGGATGGGTGTGACTGTAGGGATGGTGTGTGACTGTAGGATGATGTGTGACTGTAGGGATGATGTGACTGTAGGGATGAGTGTGACTGTAGGGATGATGTATGACTGTAGGGATGATGTATGACTGTAGGGATGATGTGTGACTGTAGGGATGATGTGTGACTGTAGGGATGGTGTGTGACTGTAGGGATGATGTATGACTGTAGGGATGGTGTGTGACTGTAGGGATGGTGTGTGACTGTAGGGATGATGTGACTGTAGGGATGATGTGTGACTGTAGGGATGATGTGTGACTGTAGGGATGATGTGTGACTGTAGGGATGGTGTGTGACTGTAGGGATGATGTGACTGTAGGGATGATGTGTGACTGTAGGGATGATGTGACTGTAGGGATGGTGTGTGACTGTAGGGATGATGTGACTGTAGGGATGATGTGTGACTGTAGGGATGATGTGACTGTAGGGATGGTGTGTGACTGTAGGGATGGTGTGTGACTGTAGGGATGATGTGACTGTAGGGATGATGTGTGACTGTAGGGATGATGTGACTGTAGGGATGATGTGTGACTGTAGGGATTATGTGTGACTGTAGGGATGATGTGTGACTGTAGGGATGATGTGTGACTGTAGGGATGGTGTGTGACTGTAGGGATGATGTGACTGTAGGGATGATGTGTGACTGTAGGGATGATGTGACTGTAGGGATGGTGTGTGACTGTAGGGATGATGTGACTGTAGGGATGATGTGTGACTGTAGGGATGATGTGACTGTAGGGATGATGTGTGACTGTAGGGATGATGTGTGACTGTAGGGATGATGATGTGACTGTAGGGATGATGTGTGACTGTAGGGATATGTGTGACTGTAGGGATGATGTGTGACTGTAGGGATGATGTGACTGTAGGGATGGGTGTGTGACTGTAGGGATGATGTGTGACTGTAGGGATGATGTGACTGTAGGGATGGGTGTGACTGTAGGGATGGTGTGTGACTGTAGGGATGAGTGTGACTGTAGGGATGATGTGTGACTGTAGGGATGGTGTGTGACTGTAGGGATGATGTGTGACTGTAGGGATGGGTGTGACTGTAGGGATGATGTGTGACTGTAGGGATGATGTGTGACTGTAGGGATGGGGTGTGACTGTAGGGATGATGATGTGACTGTAGGGATGATGTGTGACTGTAGGGATGATGTGACTGTAGGGATGATGTGTGACTGTAGGGATGATGTGACTGTAGGGATGATGTGTGACTGTAGGGATGATGTGACTGTAGGGATGATGTGACTGTAGGGATGATGTGTGACTGTAGGGATGATGTGTGACTGTAGGGATGATGTGTGACTGTAGGGATGGTGTGTGACTGTAGGGATGATGTGTGACTGTAGGGATGAAGTGACTGTAGGGATGATGTGTGACTGTAGGGATGATGTGTGACTGTAGGGATGATGTGACTGTAGGGATGGTGTGTGACTGTAGGGATGATGTGTGACTGTAGGGATGGGGTGTGACTGTAGGGATGATGATGTGACTGTAGGGATGATGTGTGACTGTAGGGATGATGTGACTGTAGGGATGATGTGTGACTGTAGGGATGGTGTGTGACTGTAGGGATGATGATGTGACTGTAGGGATGATGTGTGACTGTAGGGATGGTGTGACTGTAGGGATGATGTGTGACTGTAGGGATGATGTGTGACTGTAGGGATGATGTGTGACTGTAGGGATGATGTGACTGTAGGGATGATGTGACTGTAGGGATGGTGTGTGACTGTAGGGATGATGATGTGACTGTAGGGATGATGTGTGACTGTAGGGATGGTGTGACTGTAGGGATGGGTGTGACTGTAGGGATGATGTGACTGTAGGGATGTGTGTGACTGTAGGGATGATGTGTGACTGTAGGGATGGTGTGACTGTAGGGATGATGATGTGACTGTAGGGATGATGTGTGACTGTAGGGATGGTGTGACTGTAGGGATGATGTGTGACTGTAGGGATGATGTGTGACTGTAGGGATGATGTGTGACTGTAGGGATGGTGTGTGACTGTAGGGATGGTGTGTGACTGTAGGGATGATGTGTGACTGTAGGGATGATGTGTGACTGTAGGGATGGTGTGTGACTGTAGGGATGATGGTGACTGTAGGGATGATGTGTGACTGTAGGGATGGTGTGTGACTGTAGGGATGATGTGACTGTAGGGATGATGTGACTGTAGGGATGATGTGTGACTGTAGGGATGTTGTGACTGTAGGGATGATGTGTGACTGTAGGGATGATGTGTGACTGTAGGGATGATGTGACTGTAGGGATGGTGATGTGACTGTAGGGATGATGTGTGACTGTAGGGATGGTGATGTGACTGTAGGGATGATGTGACTGTAGGGATGATGTGTGACTGTAGGGATGATGTGACTGTAGGGATGATGTGACTGTAGGGATGATGTGACTGTAGGGATGGTGACTGTAGGGATGATGTGACTGTAGGGATGATGTGACTGTAGGGATGATGTGTGACTGTAGGATGATGTGACTGTAGGGATGATGTGACTGTAGGGATGGTGACTGTAGGGATGATGTGTGACTGTAGGGATGGTGTGTGACTGTAGGGATGATGTGACTGTAGGGATGATGTGACTGTAGGGTTGATGTGACTGTAGGATGGTGATGTGACTGTAGGGATGATGTGTGACTGTAGGGATGGTGATGTGACTGTAGGGATGATGTGACTGTAGGGATGATGTGTGACTGTAGGGATGATGTGATTGTAGGGATGATGTGACTGTAGGGATGATGTGACTGTAGGGATGATGTGTGACTGTAGGGATGATGTGACTGTAGGGATGATGTGTGACTGTAGGGATGAGTGTGACTGTAGGGATGATGTGACTGTAGGGATGGTGATGTGACTGTAGGGATGATGTGACTGTAGGGATGGTGATGTGACTGTAGGGATGATGTGACTGTAGGGATGATGTGTGACTGTAGGGATGATGTGACTGTAGGGATGATGTGACTGTAGGGATGATGTGACTGTAGGGATGGTGACTGTAGGGATGATGTGACTGTAGGGATGATGTGACTGTAGGGATGATGTGACTGTAGGGATGATGTGACTGTAGGGATGATGTGACTGTAGGGATGGTGATGTGACTGTAGGGATGATGTGTGACTGTAGGGATGGGTGATGTGACTGTAGGGATGATGTGACTGTAGGGATGATGTGACTGTAGGGATGATGTGTGACTGTAGGGATGATGTGACTGTAGGGATGATGTGTGACTGTAGGGATGATGTGTGAATGTAGGGATGATGTGACTGTAGGGATGATGTGACTGTAGGGATGATGTGACTGTAGGGATGATGTGTGACTGTAGGGATGATGTGACTGTAGGGATGATGTGTGACTGTAGGGATGATGTGTGACTGTAGGGATGATGTGACTGTAGGGATGATGTGACTGTAGGGATGGTGTGTGACTGTAGGGATGGTGTGTGACTGTAGGGATGATGTGACTGTAGGGATGATGTGACTGTAGGGATGATGTGTGACTGTAGGGATGGTGTGTGACTGTAGGGATGATGTGACTGTAGGGATGATGTGACTGTAGGGATGATGTGTGACTGTAGGGATGATGTGTGAATGTAGGGATGATGTGACTGTAGGGATGATGTGACTGTAGGGATGATGTGTGACTGTAGGGATGATGTGTGACTGTAGGGATGATGTGACTGTAGGGATGATGTGTGACTGTAGGGATGATGTGACTGTAGGGATGGTGTGTGACTGTAGGGATGATGTGACTGTAGGGATGATGTGTGACTGTAGGGATGATGTGACTGTAGGGATGATGTGTGACTGTAGGGATGATGTGACTGTAGGGATGATGTGACTGTAGGGATGATGTGTGACTGTAGGGATGATGTGTGACTGTAGGGATGATGTGTGACTGTAGGGATGATGTGTGACTGTAGGGATGGTGTGTGACTGTAGGGATGATGTGTGACTGTAGGGATGATGTGACTGTAGGGATGATGTGTGACTGTAGGGATGATGTGTGACTGTAGGGATGATGTGACTGTAGGGATGGTGTGTGACTGTAGGGATGATGTGTGACTGTAGGGATGGGGGTGACTGTAGGGATGATGTGTGACTGTAGGGATGATGTGTGACTGTAGGGATGATGTGACTGTAGGGATGATGTGTGACTGTAGGGATGGTGTGTGACTGTAGGGATGATGATGTGACTGTAGGGATGATGTGTGACTGTAGGGATGGTGTGACTGTAGGGATGATGTGTGACTGTAGGGATGATGTGTGACTGTAGGGATGATGTGTGACTGTAGGGATGATGTGACTGTAGGGATGATGTGTGACTGTAGGGATGGTGTGTGACTGTAGGGATGATGATGTGACTGTAGGGATGATGTGTGACTGTAGGGATGGTGTGACTGTAGGGATGGGTGTGACTGTAGGGATGATGTGACTGTAGGGATGGTGTGTGACTGTAGGGATGGTGTGACTGTAGGGATGGGGTGTGACTGTAGGGATGATGTGACTGTAGGGATGATGTGACTGTAGGGATGATGTGTGACTGTAGGGATGGTGTGTGACTGTAGGGATGATGATGTGACTGTAGGGATGGTGTGACTGTAGGGATGATGTGTGACTGTAGGGATGATGTGTGACTGTAGGGATGGTGTGTGACTGTAGGGATGATGTGTGACTGTAGGGATGGGGTGTGACTGTAGGGATGATGTGTGACTGTAGGGATGATGTGTGACTGTAGGGATGGGGTGTGACTGTAGGGATGATGACGTGACTGTAGGGATGATGTGTGACTGTAGGGATGATGTGACTGTAGGGATGATGTGTGACTGTAGGGATGATGTGACTGTAGGGATGATGTGTGACTGTAGGGATGATGTGACTGTAGGGATGATGTGACTGTAGGGATGATGTGTGACTGTAGGGATGATGTGTGACTGTAGGGATGATGTGTGACTGTAGGGATGGTGTGTGACTGTAGGGATGATGTGTGACTGTAGGGATGATGTGACTGTAGGGATGATGTGTGACTGTAGGGATGATGTGTGCCTGTAGGGATGATGTGACTGTAGGGATGGTGTGTGACTGTAGGGATGATGTGTGACTGTAGGGATGGGGTGTGACTGTAGGGATGATGATGTGACTGTAGGGATGATGTGTGACTGTAGGGATGATGTGACTGTAGGGATGATGTGTGACTGTAGGGATGGTGTGTGACTGTAGGGATGATGATGTGACTGTAGGGATGATGTGTGACTGTAGGGATGGTGTGACTGTAGGGATGATGTGTGACTGTAGGGATGATGTGTGACTGTAGGGATGATGTGTGACTGTAGGGATGATGTGACTGTAGGGATGATGTGTGACTGTAGGGATGGTGTGTGACTGTAGGGATGATGATGTGACTGTAGGGATGATGTGTGACTGTAGGGATGGTGTGACTGTAGGGATGGGGTGTGACTGTAGGGATGATGTGACTGTAGGGATGGTGTGTGACTGTAGGGATGGTGTGTGACTGTAGGGATGATGTGACTGTAGGGATGATGTGTGACTGTAGGGATGGTGTGTGACTGTAGGGATGGTGTGTGACTGTAGGGATGATGTGTGACTGTAGGGATGATGTGTGACTGTAGGGATGGTGTGTGACTGTAGGGATGATGGGTGACTGTAGGGATGATGTGTGACTGTAGGGATGGTGTGTGACTGTAGGGATGATGTGTGACTGTAGGGATGATGTGTGACTGTAGGGATGGTGTGACTGTAGGGATGATGTGTGACTGTAGGGATGATGTGTGACTGTAGGGATGATGTGTGACTGTAGGGATGGTGTGTGACTGTAGGGATGGTGTGTGACTGTAGGGATGATGTGTGACTGTAGGGATGATGTGTGACTGTAGGGATGGTGTGTGACTGTAGGGATGATGGGTGACTGTAGGGATGATGTGTGACTGTAGGGATGGTGTGTGACTGTAGGGATGATGTGACTGTAGGGATGATGTGACTGTAGGGATGATGTGTGACTGTAGGGATGTTGTGACTGTAGGGATGATGTGACTGTAGGGATGATGTGTGACTGTAGGGATGATGTGTGACTGTAGGGATGATGTGACTGTAGGGATGGTGATGTGACTGTAGGGATGATGTGTGACTGTAGGGATGGTGATGTGACTGTAGGGATGATGTGACTGTAGGGATGATGTGTGACTGTAGGGATGGTGATGTGACTGTAGGGATGATGTGACTGTAGGGATGATGTGTGACTGTAGGGATGATGTGTGACTGTAGGGATGATGTGACTGTAGGGATGGTGATGTGACTGTAGGGATGATGTGTGACTGTAGGGATGGTGATGTGACTGTAGGGATGATGTGACTGTAGGGATGATGTGTGACTGTAGGGATGATGTGACTGTAGGGATGATGTGACTGTAGGGATGATGTGACTGTAGGGATGGTGACTGTAGGGATGATGTGACTGTAGGGATGATGTGACTGTAGGGATGATGTGTGACTGTAGGGATGATGTGACTGTAGGGATGATGTGACTGTAGGGATGATGTGACTGTAGGGATGGTGACTGTAGGGATGATGTGACTGTAGGGATGGTGTGTGACTGTAGGGATGATGTGACTGTAGGGATGATGTGACTGTAGGGTTGATGTGACTGTAGGGATGGTGATGTGACTGTAGGGATGATGTGTGACTGTAGGGATGGTGATGTGACTGTAGGGATGATGTGACTGTAGGGATGATGTGTGACTGTAGGGATGATGTGACTGTAGGGATGATGTGACTGTAGGGATGATGTGACTGTAGGGATGATGTGTGACTGTAGGGATGATGTGACTGTAGGGATGATGTGTGACTGTAGGGATGATGTGTGACTGTAGGGATGATGTGACTGTAGGGATGGTGATGTGACTGTAGGGATGATGTGACTGTAGGGATGGTGATGTGACTGTAGGGATGATGTGACTGTAGGGATGATGTGTGACTGTAGGGATGATGTGACTGTAGGGATGATGTGACTGTAGGGATGATGTGACTGTAGGGATGGTGACTGTAGGGATGATGTGACTGTAGGGATGATGTGACTGTAGGGATGATGTGACTGTAGGGATGATGTGACTGTAGGGATGATGTGACTGTAGGGATGGTGATGTGACTGTAGGGATGATGTGTGACTGTAGGGATGGTGATGTGACTGTAGGGATGATGTGACTGTAGGGATGATGTGACTGTAGGGATGATGTGTGACTGTAGGGATGATGTGACTGTAGGGATGATGTGTGACTGTAGGGGATGATGTGTGAATGTAGGGATGATGTGACTGTAGGGATGATGTGACTGTAGGGATGATGTGACTGTAGGGATGATGTGTGACTGTAGGGATGATGTGACTGTAGGGATGATGTGTGACTGTAGGGATGATGTGTGACTGTAGGGATGATGTGACTGTAGGGATGATGTGACTGTAGGGATGGTGTGTGACTGTAGGGATGGTGTGTGACTGTAGGGATGATGTGACTGTAGGGATGATGTGACTGTAGGGATGATGTGACTGTAGGGATGATGTGTGACTGTAGGGATGATGTGTGACTGTAGGGATGGTGTGTGACTGTAGGGATGATGTGTGACTGTAGGGATGATGTGACTGTAGGGATGATGTGTGACTGTAGGGATGATGTGTGACTGTAGGGATGATGTGACTGTAGGGATGGTGTGTGACTGTAGGGATGATGTGTGACTGTAGGGATGGGGTGTGACTGTAGGGATGATGATGTGACTGTAGGGATGATGTGTGACTGTAGGGATGATGTGACTGTAGGGATGATGTGTGACTGTAGGGATGGTGTGTGACTGTAGGGATGATGATGTGACTGTAGGGATGATGTGTGACTGTAGGGATGGTGTGACTGTAGGGATGATGTGTGACTGTAGGGATGATGTGTGACTGTAGGGATGATGTGTGACTGTAGGGATGATGTGACTGTAGGGATGATGTGTGACTGTAGGGATGGTGTGTGACTGTAGGGATGATGATGTGACTGTAGGGATGATGTGTGACTGTAGGGATGGTGTGACTGTAGGGATGGGGTGTGACTGTAGGGATGATGTGACTGTAGGGATGGTGTGTGACTGTAGGGATGGTGTGACTGTAGGGATGGGGTGTGACTGTAGGGATGATGTGACTGTAGGGATGATGTGACTGTAGGGATGATGTGTGACTGTAGGGATGGTGTGTGACTGTAGGGATGATGATGTGACTGTAGGGATGGTGTGACTGTAGGGATGATGTGTGACTGTAGGGATGATGTGTGACTGTAGGGATGATGTGTGACTGTAGGGATGGTGTGTGACTGTAGGGATGGTGTGTGACTGTAGGGATGATGTGTGACTGTAGGGATGATGTGTGACTGTAGGGATGGTGTGTGACTGTAGGGATGATGGGTGACTGTAGGGATGATGTGTGACTGTAGGGATGGTGTGTGACTGTAGGGATGATGTGACTGTAGGGATGATGTGACTGTAGGGATGATGTGTGACTGTAGGGATGTTGTGACTGTAGGGATGATGTGTGACTGTAGGGATGATGTGTGACTGTAGGGATGATGTGACTGTAGGGATGGTGATGTGACTGTAGGGATGATGTGTGACTGTAGGGATGGTGATGTGACTGTAGGGATGATGTGACTGTAGGGATGATGTGTGACTGTAGGGATGATGTGACTGTAGGGATGATGTGACTGTAGGGATGATGTGACTGTAGGGATGGTGACTGTAGGGATGATGTGACTGTAGGGATGATGTGACTGTAGGGATGATGTGTGACTGTAGGGATGATGTGACTGTAGGGATGATGTGACTGTAGGGATGATGTGACTGTAGGGATGATGTGACTGTAGGGATGATGTGACTGTAGGGATGATGTGACTGTAGGGTTGATGTGACTGTAGGGATGGTGATGTGACTGTAGGGATGATGTGTGACTGTAGGGATGGTGATGTGACTGTAGGGATGATGTGACTGTAGGGATGATGTGTGACTGTAGGGATGATGTGACTGTAGGGATGATGTGACTGTAGGGATGATGTGACTGTAGGGATGATGTGTGACTGTAGGGATGATGTGACTGTAGGGATGATGTGTGACTGTAGGGATGATGTGTGACTGTAGGGATGATGTGACTGTAGGGATGGTGGTGTGACTGTAGGGATGATGTGACTGTAGGGATGGTGATGTGACTGTAGGGATGATGTGACTGTAGGGATGATGTGTGACTGTAGGGATGATGTGACTGTAGGGATGATGTGACTGTAGGGATGATGTGACTGTAGGGATGGTGACTGTAGGGATGATGTGACTGTAGGGATGATGTGACTGTAGGGATGATGTGACTGTAGGGATGATGTGTGACTGTAGGGATGATGTGACTGTAGGGATGATGTGTGACTGTAGGGATGATGTGTGAATGTAGGGATGATGTGACTGTAGGGATGATGTGACTGTAGGGATGATGTGTGACTGTAGGGATGATGTGACTGTAGGGATGATGTGTGACTGTAGGGATGATGTGTGACTGTAGGGATGATGTGACTGTAGGGATGATGTGTGACTGTAGGGATGATGTGTGAATGTAGGGATGATGTGACTGTAGGGATGATGTGACTGTAGGGATGATGTGACTGTAGGGATGATGTGTGACTGTAGGGATGATGTGTGACTGTAGGGATGATGTGACTGTAGGGATGATGTGACTGTAGGGATGATGTGTGACTGTAGGGATGATGTGTGACTGTAGGGATGATGTGTGACTGTAGGGATGATGTGTGACTGTAGGGATGATGTGTGACTGTAGGGATGATGTGACTGTAGGGATGGTGTGTGACTGTAGGGATGATGTGACTGTAGGGATGATGTGTGAATGTAGGGATGATGTGACTGTAGGGATGATGTGACTGTAGGGATGGGGTGTGACTGTAGGGATGGTGTTCTTAGGGTCATAGTCAGCATTTTTCTTCCTCCAAACACGGTGAGTTGAGTTGATGCCAAAGAGCTGAATTTTGGTCTCCTCTGACCACAGAACTTTCTCCTTCTCTGAATCATTAGATGTTGATTGGTGGACATCAGACGTTCCTCTCCATGTGTCTTCCTGAGGAGGGACCTTGCGGGTGCTGCAGGATTTCAATCCATGGTGGTGTGTTGTGTCTCCAATGGTTTGTTTGGTGACTGAGGTCCCAACTGCCTTGAGATCCTTCACAAGCTCCTCCCATGTAGTTCTGGGCGGATCCCTCACTTTTCTCATGACCATCCTCACCCCATGAGGAGAAACCTTCCATGGAGCTCCAGACTGAGGACGATTGATGGTTATTTTGTATTTCTTCCATTTGTGAATAATCACTCCAACAGTTGTCTCCTCCTCACCAAGCTTCTTGCTGATGGTCTTGTAGCCCATTCCAGCCTTGTGCAGGTCTCCAATCTTCTCCCCGACGTCCTCTGACAGATCTTTGGTCTTCCCCATGATGGTGAGGATTGGATGGAAGAGATTCTGTGGACAGGCGTCTTTTATACACATAACGAGTTGTCGTTAGGAGAACCTTCTTACATTGACAGGACTAATCTGTGTACCACATGAGGACCTACTGTAGTGTCTGTATATACTCCATATATACCTCCCATATATACTATATACACCCTCTATATACTCCACCATATATACTATATACACTCTCTATATACTCCATATATACCCCCCATATATACTATATACACTCTCTATATACTCCATATATACCCCCCATATATACTATATACACTCTCTATATACTCCATATATACCCCCCATATATACTATATACACCCTCTATATACTCCATATATACCCCCCATATATACTATATACACTCTCTATATACTCCATATATACCCCCCATATATACTATATACACCCTCTATATACTCCATATATACCCCCCATATATACTATATACACCCTCTATATACTCCATATATACCCCCCATATATACTATATACACCTTCTATATACTCCATATATACCCCCCATATATACTATATACACTCTCTATATACTCCATATATACCCCCCATATATACTATATACACTCTCTATATACTCCATATATATACCACATGAGCACCTACTGTATCCAGTCTGTGGGGGGGGGGGGGGGGGGGTTATTGTTGGTTGGTGAGGCATCAAATACTTATTTTACTCACTGAACTGCAACTCCATTTATAACATTTGTATTGTGTGATTTTTCTGGATTTTTGGTTGATATTCTGTCTCTATCATATAAAATACACCTATGATAACAATTATAGACCCTTCATTTCTATGTAAGTGGGCAAAACTTACACAATCTGCAGGGGAGACAATCAGTATCCCCCCCCCCCCCCCACTGTACATTGTAAAGCATTGCTAGCTGAAAAAAATGACTCTGGGGTCATGGCTGCCGCCATAGCCCAGGTATGACCACTTCAACCAGAAGACGTGCAAGTACATCCTCTTGGGGGAAAGGGATAAAAAATATTTTTTTTAAAATAATATCACTTAAAAAAAAATACATATAGATATACTGATTGTTGTATATATTGTCACAACTAATCCCAGTACTGTGTCTAATGTGTTTATTTCCTATGATCGTCAGCTCCATCTAGTGGTCATAATGCCCCAGTATCTGTTTTTTTTTTCATTGCACATATTTTTATTAATCATTTATTTCTTTGTAAATGATGGACTGCGCCTTCCAAGTTTTTACATGTTTGGATTGCACTTTGCACTTTTTTATTTTATTCACATGTTTATGGTTGACCTATGTGTGATATACGATGTATGCAGAAGAGATTTCTATTCCCTGGAGGAACACGGGTTGGACTAGGAATGATTTATTGGTCTGGTGATGAGCTCTCATACTGTACAACCACCCCGATCGATGTACATCACAAACAAACAGAAGATTTCCCAGCACACTTACCAGCCAGCCTGCGAACCAACCGGATCGTCCCGTCTTAACAGTTCACAATAAAAACAGAGGCTTTGTTTACACATATTTGGGATTCAATCATTTCCCTTTTGGGTTATTAAAGTATTCTGAATCTGATATTGAGAGCTACTCTGATGTGATAAGGGGGCTCTGATGTGATAAGGGGGCTCTGATGTGATAAGGGGGCTCTGATGTGATAAGGGGGCTCTGATGTGATAAGGGGGCTCTGATGTGATGGGGGGGACTCTGGTGTGATAAGGGGAGCTCTGATCTGATGGGGGGAGGGGGCTCTGATGTGATAAGGGGGCTCTGATGTGATAAGGGGGCTCTGATGTGATAAGGGGGCTCTGATGTGATGGGGGGGGGCTCTGGTGTGATAAGGGGAGCTCTGATCTGATGGGGGGAGGGGGCTCTGATGTGATAAGGGGGCTCTGGTGTGATAAGGGGGCTCTGGTGTGATAAGGGGAGCTCTGATCTGATGGGGGGAGGGGGCTCTGATGTGATAAGGGGGCTCTGGTGTGATAAGGGGGCTGTGATGTGATAAGGGGGCTCTGGTGTGATAAGGGGGCCTCTGATGTGATAAGGGGGCTCTGATGTGATGGGGGAGCTCTGATCTGATGGGGGGGGAGGCTCTGATGTGATAAGGGGGCTCTGATGTGATAAGGGGAGCTCTGATCTGATGGGGGGGAGGCTCTGATGTGATAAGGGGGCTCTGATCTGATGGGAGGGGGCTCTGGTGTGATAAGGGGGCTCTGATCTGATGGGGGGGAGGGGGCTCTGATGTGATAAGGGGGCTCTGGTGTGATAAGGGGGCTCTGATCTGATGGGGGGGAGGGGGCTCTGATGTGATAAGGGGGCTCTGGTGTGATAAGGGGGCTCTGATGTGATAAGGGGGCTCTGGTGTGATAAGGGGGCCTCTGATGTGATAAGGGGGCTCTGGTGTGATAAGGGAGCTCTGATGTGATAAGGGGGCTCTGGTGTGATAAGGGAGCTCTGATGTGATAAGGGGGCTCTGGTGTGATAAGGGGGCCTCTGATGTGATAAGGGGGCTCTGGTGTGATAAGGGGGCCTCTGATGTGATAAGGGGGCTCTGGTGTGATAAGGGGGCTCTGATGTGATAAGGGGGCTCTGGTGTGATAAGGGGGCCTCTGATGTGATAAGGGGGCTCTGATGTGATAAGGGGAGCTCTGATCTGATGGGGGGGGGGCTCTGGTGTGATAAGGGGGCTCTTATGTAATAAGGGGGCTCTGGTGTGATAAGGGGGCTCTGGTGTGATAAGGGGGCTCTGATCTGATGGGGGGGAGGGGGCTCTGATGTGATAAGGGGGCTCTGGTGTGATAAGGGGGCTCTGATGTGATAAGGGGGCTCTGATGTGATAAGGGCCCTCTGATTTGATAAGGGGACTCTGATGTGATAAGGGGGCTCTGATGTGATAAGGGGGCTCCGATGTGATAAGGGGGCTCCGATGTGATAAGGGACCTCTGATGTGATAAGTGAGCTCTGATGTGATAAGGGCCCTCTGATGTGATAAGGGGGCTCTAATATGATAAGGGGGCCTCTGATGTGATAAGGGAGCTCTGATGTGATAAGGGGGCTCCGATGTGATAAGGGAGCTCTGATGTGATGGGGGGACCTCTGATGTGATAAGGGGGCTCTGATGTGATGGGGGGCCCTCTGATGTGATAAGGGGGCTCTGATGTGATAAGGGGGCTCTGATGTGATAAGGGGGCTCTGGTGTGATAAGGGGGCTCTGATGTGATAAGGGACCTCTGATGTGATAAGGGGGCTCTGGTGTGATAAGGGGGCCTCTGATGTGATAAGGGAGCTCTGATGTGATAAGGGGGCTCTGATGTGATAAGGGGGCTCTGATGTGATAAGGGGGCTCTGATGTGATGGGGGGACCTCTGATGTGATAAGGGGGCTCTGATGTGATGGGGGGCCCTCTGATGTGATAAGGGGGCTCTGATGTGATAAGGGGGCTCTGGTGTGATAAGGGGGCTCTGATGTGATAAGGGGGCTCTGGTGTGATAAGGGGGCTCTGATGTGATAAGGGGGCTCTGATGTGATGGGGGGACCTCTGATGTGATAAGGGCCCTCTGATATGATAAGGGGGCCTCTGATGTGATAAGGGAGCTCTGATGTGATAAGGGGGCTCTGATGTGATAAGGGGGCTCTGATGTGATGGGGGACCTCTGATGTGATAAGGGCCCTCTGATATGATAAGGGGGCCTCTGATGTGATAAGGGAGCTCTGATGTGATAAGGGAGCTCTGATGTGATAAGGGGGCTCTGATGTGATAAGGGACCTCTGATGTGATAAGGGGGCTCTGATGTGATAAGGGGGCTCTGATGTGATAAGGGGGCTCTGATGTGATAAGGGGGCTCTGATGTGATAAGGGGGCTCTGATGTGATGGGGGGACCTCTGATGTGATAAGGGGGCTCTGATGTGATAAGGGCCCTCTGATGTGATAAGGGGGCTCTGATGTGATAAGGGGGCTCTGATGTGATAAGGGGGCTCTGGTGTGATAAGGGGGCTCTGATGTGATAAGGGGGCTCTGATGTGATGGGGGGACCTCTGATGTGATAAGGGCCCTCTGATATGATAAGGGGGCCTCTGATGTGATAAGGGAGCTCTGATGTGATAAGGGGGCTCTGATGTGATAAGGGGGCTCTGATGTGATGGGGGGACCTCTGATGTGATAAGGGCCCTCTGATATGATAAGGGGGCCTCTGATGTGATAAGGGAGCTCTGATGTGATAAGGGGGCTCTGGTGTGATAAGGGGGCTCTGATGTGATAAGGGGGCTCTGGTGTGATAAGGGGGCTCTGATGTGATAAGGGAGCTCTGATGTGATAAGGGCCCTCTGATGTGATAAGGGAGCTCTGATGTGATAAAGGGGGGCTCTGAAGTGATGGGGACCTCTGATGTGATAAGGGGGCTCTAAATTGATGGGGGGACCTCTGATGTGATAAGGGGGCTCTGATCTGATGGGGGGGGGGGCTCTGGTGTGATAAGGGGTCTCTGATCTGATGGGGGGAGGGGGCTCTGATGTGATAAGGGAGCTCTGATGTGATAAGGGGGCTCTGATGTGATAAGGGACCTCTGATGTGATAAGGGGGCTCTGATGTGATAAGGGGGCTCTGATGTGATGGGGGGACCTCTGATGTGATAAGGGGGCTCTGATGTGATAAGGGCCTTCTGATGTGATAAGGGGGCTCTGATGTGATAAGGGGGCTCTGATGTGATAAGGGGGCTCTGGTGTGATAAGGGGGCTCTGATGTGATAAGGGGGCTCTGATGTGATGGGGGGACCTCTGATGTGATAAGGGCCCTCTGATATGATAAGGGGGCCTCTGATGTGATAAGGGAGCTCTGATGTGATAAGGGGGCTCTGATGTGATAAGGGACCTCTGATGTGATAAGGGGGCTCTGATGTGATAAGGGGGCTCTGATGTGATAAGGGGGCTCTGATGTGATGGGGGGACCTCTGATGTGATAAGGGGGCTCTGATGTGATAAGGGCCCTCTGATGTGATAAGGGGGCTCTGATGTGATAAGGGAGCTCTGATGTGAAAAGGGGGCTCTGATGTGATAAGGGGGCTCTGATGTGAAAAGGGGGCTCTGATGTGATAAGGGAGCTCTGATGTGATAAGGGGGCTCTGATGTGATAAGGGGGCTCTGGTGTGATAAGGGGGCTCTGATGTGATAAGGGCCCTCTGATGTGATAAGGGGGCTCTGATGTGATAAGGGCCCTCTGATGTGATAAGGGAGCTCTGATGTGATAAGGGCCCTCTGATGTGATAAGGGAGCTCTGATGTGATAAGGGGGCTCTGATGTGATAAGGGGGCTCTGGTGTGATAAGGGGACTCTGATGTGATAAGGGGGCTCTGGTGTGATAAGGGGGCTCTGATGTGATAAGGGAGCTCTGATGTGATAAGGGGGCACTGATGTGATAAGGGGGCTCTGATGTGATAAGGGCCCTCTGATGTGATAAGGGAGCTCTGATGTGATAAGGGGGGGCTCTGAAGTGATGGGGACCTCTGATGTGATAAGGGAGCTCTGATGTGATAAAGGGGGGCTCTGAAGTGATGGGGACCTCTGATGTGATAAGGGGGCTCTAAATTGATGGGGGGACCTCTGATGTGATAAGGGGAGCTCTGATCTGATGGGGGGGGGGCTCTGGTGTGATAAGAGGAGCTCTGATCTGATGGGGGGAGGGGGCTCTGATGTGATAAGGGGGCTCTGATGTGATAAGGGGGCTCTGGTGTGATAAGGGGGCTCTGATGTGATAAGGGGGCTCTGATCTGATGGGGGGGGGCTCTGGTGTGATAAGGGGAGCTCTGATCTGATGGGGGGGAGGGGGCTCTGATGTGATAAGGGGGCTCTGGTGTGATAAGGGGGCTCTGATGTGATAAGGGGGCTCTGGTGTGATAAGGGGGCTCTGATGTGATAAGGGGGCTCTGGTGTGATAAGGGGGCTCTGATGTGATAAGGGGGCTCTGGTGTGATAAGGGGGCTCTGATGTGATAAGGGGGCTCTGATGTGATAAGGGGGCTCTGATGTGATAAGGGGGCTCTGGTGTGATAAGGGGGCTCTGATGTGATAAGGGGGCTCTGATATGATAAGGGGGCTCTGGTGTGATAAGGGGGCTCTGATGTGATAAGGGGGCTCTGATGTGATAAGGGGGCTCTGGTGTGATAAGGGGGCTCTGATCTGATGGGGGGAGGGGGCTCTGATGTGATAAGGGGGCTCTGATGTGATAAGGGGAGCTCTGATCTGATGGGGGAGGGGGCTCTGATGTGATAAGGGGGCTCTGATGTGATAAGGGGGCTCTGGTGTGATAAGGGGGCTCTGATGTGATAAGGGGGCTCTGATGTGATAAGGGGGCTCTGATGTGATAAGGGGGCTCTGATCTGATGGGGGGGTGGCTCTGGTGTGATAAGGGGGCTCTGATGTGATAAGGGGGCTCTGATCTGATGGGGGGGGGCTCTGGTGTGATAAGGGGGCTCTGATGTGATAAGGGGGCTCTGATCTGATGGGGGGGGCTCTGGTGTGATAAGGGGAGCTCTGATCTGATGGGGGGGAGGGGGCTCTGATGTGATAAGGGGGCTCTGGTGTGATAAGGGGGCTCTGATGTGATAAGGGAGCTCTGATGTGATGGGGGGGACCTCTGATGTGATAAGGGGGCTCTGATGTGATAAGGGGGCTCTGGTGTGATAAGGGTGCCTCTGATGTGATAAGGGGGCTCTGATGTGATAAGGGACCTCTGATGTGATAAGGGCCCTCTGATGTGATAAGGAAGCTCTGATGTGATAAGGGGGCTCTGGTGTGATAAGGGGGCTCTGATGTGATAAGGGGGCTCTGATGTGATAAGGGGGCTCTGATCTGATGGGGGGGGGGCTCTGGTGTGATAAGGGGGCTCTGATGTGATAAGGGGGCTCTGATCTGATGGGGGGGGGCTCTGGTGTGATAAGGGGGCTCTGATGTGATAAGGGGGCTCTGATCTGATGGGGGGGGCTCTGGTGTGATAAGGGGGCTCTGATCTGATGGGGGGGGGCTCTGGTGTGATAAGGGGAGCTCTGATCTGATGTGAAAAGGGGGCTCTGGTGTGATAAGGGGGCTCTGATGTGATAAGGGGGCTCTGATGTGATAAGGGACCTCTGATGTGATAAGGGACCTCTGATGTGATAAGGAAGCTCTGATGTGATAAGGGGGCTCTGAAGTGATGGGGGGACCTCTGATGTGATAAGGGGGGGCTCTGAAGTGATGGGGACCTCTGATGTGATAAGGGGGCTCTAAATTGATGGGGGGACCTCTGATGTGATAAGGGGGCTCTGAAGTGATGGGGGGACCTCTGATGTGATAAGGGGGCTCTGAAGTGATGGGGGGACCTCTGATGTGATAAGGGGGCTCTGAAGTGATGGGGGGACCTCTGATGTGATAAGGGACCTCTGATGTGATAAGGGACCTCTGATGTGATAAGGGGGCTCTGATGTGAAGGTAAATTTATCAAGGTTCTTGTATACATCATCCCAGGCTCAGTTTTCCCCTTGATAAACGGCATTTACAGTTTTTTATATTTCAGACTGAGGTGCCTCAAGATTTTGCATACTTTTAAAGGGTGCCGCAACTTAAAAAAATAAAAGGTCATAGTGGCCATAACGTGGTATTTTCCTGACTGTGATATTTCAGGAAAAATACCACATTATGGCCACTAGATGGAACTGATGACTATAGGAAATACATACATTAGATATATCATGGGGATTATTTCCAATGGCTGTGCAAATGCTGAGGCACTGGCACAGCAAATTTTTCTAAGTGTATCCAGTCTCCAAAAAAAAAAGTTTTTGTTAGTTTTGGAAGGAGTGGGGAAGGATTAGAACCCCTGTCAGGTTTTAACTCCTATCTGGCGCTCCATTGGAGAGATTTCTCCTCACTTACTGCCCCGTTGACAACATTTTACTGTTATATTGGATCCAAACTAGAAAAACATATTTTGTTTTATCCCGGCGGTGCTTTATTTGTGTCGCTCTCCCTGATGATTATCACAGCACAGAATCGCAGTGTATTTGTATTGCTGCTCTTCGTATTTCTCGGGAGGGATTATCATTTCCTGGTGTCCGCCGTCATGGATAATAATTAACGAGGTTCAGTTTATAACCTTCTGCCGATCTGCCGAGTGCCGGCTGCTGTGCGCAGACTTTATACTGTAGATATATAATACATACATTGTACTTCATTAAAGTGGTAGTAAACCCTCCATATCCCCAGTGAAGTGACCGGCCTCAGGTGATACACAGAGATGAAACAAACATAAGTTGTACCTGTTTATCTGCAGTCTTCTCTACATCCATTCAAAATGCAGAATTTATAACGCTTGTCTGAGCTTTCAGAAAAAAAAAGGCGCAGGGAGTTGAAGTTACACTATATACAGAGCTCATTGAGAGCTGATTGGAGGGAAGGGAAGGGACACACCCCCCTCTCCTCACACAGCACACAGGAACAGTGCTGAGGCTGTCAATCACAGGCTGTGTGCTGGAGCTCCCTCCCCTGTCACCATTTCTCTCTTGGTGTCAGGAAAACTTGTCAGAAAAGAAGCAGAGGAAGGAGGAGGCAGCAGACAGGAATGACACTCAGTGCTCTAGACTGAGATAAGTACACACTATAGAAGGGATATGCTTTGTTCTGATTTCATGCCTGAGGTTTACAACCATCTTAACCACTTCCCTACCCGCCCGTAGTCATATGACGTCCGCAGGTGGGATCTCCATACGACGTGCGCGGCTTCCCGGCAGTATAAGGGGACTCCGGCAGGGCACGCGCGCCATGTCACTCGGGAGCCCGACGGCCACAATGTCCGCCGGGCACCCGCGATTGCTCGTCACAGAGCAGGAACGTGGATCTGTGTGTGTGTGTGTAAACACACACAGATCCACATCCTGTCAGGGGAGAGGAGACAGATCATGTGTTCCTTGTATATAGGAACACCGATCGCTCTCCTCCCCAAGTCAGTCCCCTCCCCTCACAGTTAGAATCACTCCCTAGGTAACACAGTTAACCCCTCGATCGCCCCCTAGTGTTAACCCCTTCCCTGCCAGTGATATTTATACAGTAATCAGTGCATTTTTATAGCACTTATCGCTGTATAAATGCCAATGGTCTCAAAATAGTGTCAAAAGTGTCCGATGTGTCCGCCGCAATGTCGCATTCACGATAAAAATCGCAGATCACCGCCATTACTAGTAAAAATAATAATAATAAAAATGCCATAAAAATGCCATAAATCTTTCTCATAGTTTGTAGATGTTAAAAATTTGGCGCAAACCAATCAATATACGCTTATTGCGATTTTTTTTTTACCAAAAATATGTAGAAGAATACATATCTAAGTTGAGGAAAAAAATATTAAAAAAAAAAATTTGGATATTTATTATAGCAAAAAGTAAAAAATGTTGTTTTTTTGTTTTTTGTTTTTTAAATTGTCGCTCTTTTTTTGTTTATAGCGCAAAAAATAAAAAACGCAGAGCTGATCAAATACCACCAAAAGAAAGCTCTATTTGTGGGGGAAAAAATGATAAAAATGTCATATGGATACAGCATCGCATGACCGCGCATTTGTCATTCAAAATGTTACAGCGCTGGAAGCTGAGCGTTGGCCTGGGCAGGAAGGGGGTGGAAATGCCCGGTATTGAAGTGGTTAAAGAAGGGGGTGGGTCATCCTATGAGGTTCATGCACATGGAGAGTCTACAGGCATTTTCTATGACTGGTGCAAATTTCCCGGGACTTTTCTATGCTGGGAGAGCCATGCATGCCATATACAAGCTGTATGCAAGTCGAACTCTTCTACATACCAATGCTTCTTAGCATTTCCCCACGCATGCGCGTTCCAGCCAACATATTCCCCGAATGAAACCCTCATGTGCTGGAAATTGCTCAGACGGTAGTGTGGCCGGCTGTACATGACACATACAGTTCCCCCGGGCATGGGAAAGCTCTGGAAAATGCATAAAAAAACTCTCCCTGTGCATGAATCCAAATCCATGGATAGGGGTGGTTCCTGTCTCAGATGCTGTGGAGGGGGGGGGGAGGAATCCAACTGGCGCTCTCCTGGTGTCATCTGGTGGGTTGGGTTGTCAGTTTGGGCTATTTCAGACAGGGGGTAATGCTTACTGTCCTCTGGAAAAGCGACCCATGGGTGATCACTTTTCAGAGGCAGTATAGCAGCGGCTGCCAGGTGCTCAGGAGGCTCCACCATTTATTTTTTTTTGCATTGTGGGTCTGCGCTACAACTGCAAGCAAAGCGGTGCTGCCTGTCAAACGCTGCAGCCCTAGTTAAGATTGCCATGGCTGCAAAGCAAAGCCTCATGGCTGCGGCACAAGGGGTGGTATAGCAGCAGCTGCCAGGTGTTCAGGAGGTGCTACTCCTGACTCGGCTGTTATTTTTGCATTGGGGGCTCTCCTCCGGATTCTGCTCTTTTTTTGCATTGCGGGTCCGCGCTACAGCTGCAAGCCAAGCAGTGCTGCCTGTCAAACGCTGCAGCCCCAGTTAAGATTGCCGTGGTTGAAAAGCAAAGCCTCATGGCTGTGGCACAAGGGGGCGGTATAGCAGCAGCTGGCAGGTGCTCAGGAGGCGCTACTCCTGACTCTGCTTTTATTTTTGCATTGGGGGCTCTACTCCGGATTCTGCTTTTTGTCTTTTTTTTTTATTGCAACTGCAAGTGAAGCGGTGCTGCCTGTCAAACGCTGCAGCCCGAGTTTGCCAGGGCTGCAAAGTAAAGTATCATGGCTGCGGCACAAGGGGGCGGTATAGCAGCGGCTGGCAGGTGCTCAGGAGGCGCTACTCCTCACTTTGCTTTTGTTTTTGTTTTTTTGCATTGCAGGTCTGCGCTACAACTGCAAGCCAAGCGGTGCTGCCTGTCAAACGCTGCAGCCCCAGTTAAGATTGCCATGGCTGCAAAGCATCATGGCTGCGGCACAACGGGGCGGTATAGCAGCAGCTGCCAGGTGCTCAGGAGATTGCTACTCCTTTTTTTTTTGCATTACAGGACTGCACAACAACTGCAAACCAAGCGGTGCTTCCTGTCAAACGCTGCAGCCCCAGTTAAGTTTGCCATGGCTGCAAAGCATCATGGCTGCAGCACAAGGGGGCAGTATAACAGTGGCTGCCAGGTGCCCAGGTGTTCAGGAGGTGCTACTCCTGACTCTGCTTTTATTTTTGCATTGGGGGCTGTACTCCGGATTCTGCTTTTTGTCTTTTTTTTTTTTTGGAATTGCGGGTCCGCGCTACAACTGCAAGCCAAGCGGTGCTGCCTGTCAAATGCTGCAGCCCCAGTTAAGATTGCCATGGCTGCAAAGCATCATGGTTGTGGCACAACAGGGCAGTATAGCAGCAGCTGCCAGGTGCTCAGGAGGTGCTACTCCTTTTTTTTTTTGCATTACAGGACTGCCCAACAACTGCAAGCCAAGAGGTCCTTCCTGTCAAACGCTGCAGCCCCGAGTTTGCCATGGTTGCAAAGTAAAGTATCATGGCTGCGCCACAAGGGGGAGATATAGCAGCAGCTGGCAGGTGCTCAGGAGGCGCTACTCCCGACCTGGCTTTTAGGTTTTTTTTGCATTGCGGGTCCGCGGTACAACTGCAAGCCAAGCGGTGCTGCCTGTCAAACGCTGCAGCCCCAGTTAAGATTGCCATGGCTGCAATGCAAAGCCTCATGGCCGGTGCACAAGGGGGCGGTATAGCAGCGGCTGCCAGGTGCCCAGGTGTTCAGGAGGTGCTACTCCTGACTCTGTTTTTATATTTGCATTGGGCTCTCTACTCCTGATTCTGCTTTTCATTTTTTTGCATTGCGGGTCCGCGCTACAACTGCAAGCCAAGCGGTGCTGCCTGTCAAACGCTGCAGCCCCAGTTAAGATTGCCATGGCAGCAAAGCCTCTTGGCTGCAGCACGTGAACAGCCAAGTTAGAATTCCACCGGGCGTCTGGAGTAGGAGGTGGTAAAACGGTGGCTCGGCTGTCTGTCCCCCCCCCCCCCCCCCCCCAGCTACCAGTGTGAAAAAACCTGCTGACAGCCAGTCCCCGCTCTGTGTATCGGGAATGCTGACAGCAGCTCCTATATGATGGAATCTTGCACACGGGGCCCTGTATAATTGAAGCTGAACTCCGTGCAGAAGATCTGAGATATGAATCTATTCCTCAACAGCCACCAAGGAAATAAATCCGCTTTGTCTGTATATAATTCCTTCGCGAACCCAGATATTATCTTGTAAAGGTTGCAGTGACATCATCACTGTGCTGTACATAGCCTAAGCAGAGGGCAGAACTGTGGGAGGGGCCCAGCAGAAAACGACAGGAGGGGGGCGGAGACCAGACCAGTCCCCCTGCACAAGGAGAGAGGGCAGCAGTGGGCGGTCCTTATTACAGGAAGTCTCACACTGGATGACGGCACAGATCAATAGATTTAGATATTTGCTTATCCCGGAGTTCCGCTTTAAGTTCAATGACGGACTTGAAAATACAACTGCTGAACCGATCAATAGTAAATTTATCAGATAATCCGCATCTAATAAATGATCAGCTAAATCAAATGCTGAGACGTAATGAAAGTATGTGATAAAATGATGCCCCACCCCCCCCCCCACCCCGGTGCTGTTTGCTTTGTCATTATTCATAATTGATCGTTATATTGTGATTAATGAATTTACACTGTCTGTAAACCTCGGGCATGAAATCTGAGCAAAGCACATCCCTCTATAGTGTGTACTTGTCTCAGTCCAGAGCACTGAGTGTCATTTCTCTATGCTGCCTCCTTCCTCTGCTATCTGCATCAGTCACTTCTGACAAGTTTTCCCTGACACCAACAGATAAAAAGGTGTCAGTGGGAGGGAGCTCCAGAACACAGCTTGTGATTGACAGCATCAGCGCTGTGAAGGAGCTCCAATTAGCTCTCACTAAGCTCTGCAGAATGTAACTTTCTGAAAGCTCAGACAAGCTGTATAAATTCTGCACTTTGAACGGATGTAGAGAAGAGAAGACAGCAGATAAATGGGTACAACTTATGTAGGAGGATTTGTTTCATCTCTTGTGTATCACCCGAGGCCAGTCACTGGTTTACAACCACTTTAATGTTCTACCAATCGTGACGGGTCAAATCACAATATATGGGAACAAAATCATTTTCAAGGACCTTTCCTTGCTGAGCAACGCTAATATCTACAGTAATGTAACAGAACAGTGGTCTCCAAACTGCGGCCGGGGGGGCCAGGTGTGGTCCTTAGCTTGCTGTTATCCGGCACTTGGGACACGATTTCTTCCACTAATACCAATAATGGGGCATAATCCCCCCCGCTGAGGCCAGTGAAGGGGCACAATTCCTCCCAATGACACCAACAATGGGGTCCAATGACACCAATGATGGGGCACAATTCCTCCCAATGACACCAACAATGGGGTCCAATGACACCAATGATGGGCACAATTCCTCCCAATGACACCAACAATGGGGTCCAATGACACCAATGATGGGGCACAATTCCCCCCACTGGTCACAGTCCGGCCCCCCTAAAGCCCGTGGGACAGTAAACTGGCCCCCCCCCCCTGTTTAGAAAGTTTGGAGACCCCTGTAGTAGAAGATCACCGCGGTCTCGCCGTCTTGTGCACGCTGGTGTACGTCATGTAGGAGGAGTGAGGGGCGGAGTGATAACATTGTCACAACGCGCCATCGTGTTTACTTTTACTTTTTCATTTATATTTTTAATAAGGTGTCAAAAAAATGACACTTCACTCAAGTCTGCGCATCGCACCATGTCTATCACCACCCGCATAGAGTGATGTCAGAAGAATAATAAATGTTACTTTTCAAAAGTAAAAAACTTGAAAAAAAATCCAAGAAAACTTCCCAATGCTTACAGATATCATATCTATAATCATTCCATTACCAAAAGATAAGATGACGAGTGGTTACAATGTTTCTTCTTCGTATCTTTGTCTTCATTTCTAAGCAACGCAACGCGGCCCAACTCTACAGGGTTATGTAGTTACATAGTTGATAAGGTCTAATAAAAACATGTGGGTGTAGATGTGAGTGTTTATGTCAATACCTTTTCCCATATCCCTGTATATTGTGTTCGCTAAGATGCTCACCTAAGAGTTCATTTAAAATATCAACAATTCCCGTGGACACCACCAATTGTGGAAGTGAGTTCCACATCCTTACCGCTCTGACAGTATAGAACCCCCTACACCAGGGGTCTCAAACTGGTGGCCCTCCAGCTGTTGCAGAACTACAACTCCCATGAGGCATTGCAAGGCTGATAGTTACAAGCAGGACTCCCATGGGCAGAGGCATGATGGGACTTGTAGTTCCACAACAGCTGGAGGGCCACAAGTTTGAGACCCCTGCCCTACACAGTTTAAGGTTAACTAGCTTCTCCTAAGATCCTCCACCCCCCAATTGAGATGCTCCATCACCCATAGCTGAGATCCTCCATAACTGAGATCCTCCATCCCCATAACTGAGATCCTCCATCCCCCATAATTGAGATCCTCCATCCACCATAACTGAGATCCTCCATCCCCCATAATTGAGATCCTCCATCCCCCATAATTGAGATCCTCCATCCCCCAATTGAGATGCTCCATCACCCATAGCTGAGATCCTCCATAACTGAGATCCTCCATCCCCCATAACTGAGATCCTCCATCCCCCATAATTGAGATCCTCCATCCCCCATAATTGAGATCCTCCACCCCCCAATTGAGATGCTCCATCACCCATAGCTGAGATCCTCCATCCACCATAACTGAGCTGCTCCATCCCCCATAACTGAGATCCTCCATCCCCCATAATTGAGATCCTCCACCCCCCAATTGAGATGCTTCATCACCCATAGCTGAGATCCTCCATCCACCATAACTGAGATCCTCCATCCACCATAACTGAGATCCTCCATCCACCATAACTGAGATCCTCCATCCCCCATAATTGAGATCCTCCATCCCCCATAATTGAGATCCTCCATCACCCATAGCTGAGATCCTCCATAACTGAGATCCTCCATCCCCCATAATTGAGATCCTCCATCCCCCATAACTGAGATCCTCCATCCCCCATAATTGAGATCCCCCATCTCCTATAACTGAGATCCTCCATCCCCCATAATTGAGATCCCCCATCTCCTATAACTGAGATCCTCCATCCCCCATAACTGAGATCCTCCATCCCCCATAATTGAGATCCTCCATCCCCCATAATTGAGATCCTCCATCCCCCATAATTGAGATCCTCCATCACCCATAACTGAAATCCTCCATCCCCCATAATTGAGATCCTCCATCCCCCATAACTGAGCTCCTTCTTCCCCCATAACTAAGATCCTCCACCCCCCAATTGAGATGCTCCATCACCCATAGCTGAGATCCTCCATCCTCCATAACTGAGATCCCCTATCCACCATAACTGAGATCCTCCATCCCCCATAATTGAGATCCTCCATCCCCCATAATTGAGATCCTCCACCACCCATAACTAAGATCCTCCACCCCCCAATTGAGATGCTTCATCACCCATAGCTGAGATCCTCCATCCTCCATAACTGAGATCCTCCATCCCCCATAACTGAGATCCTCCATCCCCCATAATTGAGATCCTCCATCCCTCATAATTGAGATCCTCCATCCCCCATAGCTGAGATCCTCCATAACTGAGATCCTCCATCCCCCATAGCTGAGATCCTCCATCCCCCATAACTGAGATCCTCCATCCACCATAACTGAGATCCTCCATCACCCATAATTGAGATCCTCCATCCCCCATAATTGAGATCCTCCATCACCCATAACTGAAATCCTCCATCCCCCATAATTGAGATCCTCCATCACCCATAACTGAGATCCTCCACCCCCCATAACTGAGCTCCTTCTTCCCCCATAACTAAGATCCTCCACCCCCCAATTGAGATGCTCCATCACCCATAGCTGAGATCCTCCATCCTCCATAACTGAGATCCCCTATCCACCATAACTGAGATCCTCCATCCCCCATAATTGAGATCCTCCATCCCCCATAATTGAGATCCTCCACCACCCATAACTAAGATCCTCCACCCCCCAATTGAGATGCTTCATCACCCATAGCTGAGATCCTCCATCCTCCATAACTGAGATCCTCCATCCCCCATAACTGAGATCCTCCATCCCCCATAATTGAGATCCTCCATCCCTCATAATTGAGATCCTCCATCCCCCATAGCTGAGATCCTCCATAACTGAGATCCTCCATCCCCCATAATTGAGATCCTCCATCCCCCATAATTGAGATCCTCCATCCCCCATAATTGAGATCCTCCATCACCCATAACTGAGATCCTCCATCCACCGTAACTGAGATCCTCCATCCCCCATAATTGAGATCCTCCATCCCCCATAACTGAGATCCTCCATTCACTATAACTGAGCTCCTCCATCCCCCATAACTGAGATCCTCCATCCACCAATTGAGATGCTCCATCACCCATAGCTGAGATCCTCCATCCTCCATAATTTAGATCCTCCACCCCCCATAACTGAGATCCCCCATCCACCATAACTGAGATCCTCCACCCCCAATTGAGATGCTCCATCACCCATAACTGAGATCCTCCATCCCCCATAATTGAGATCCTCCATCCCCCATAATTGAGATCCTCCAGCACCCATAACTAAGATCCTCCACCCCCAATTGAGATGCTCCATCACCCATAACTGAGATCCTCCATCCCCCATAATTGAGATCCTCCATCACACATAACTGAGCTCCTCCTTCCCCCATAACTAAGATCCTCCACCCCCCAATTGAGATGCTCCATCACCCATAGCTGAGATCCTCCATCCTCCATAACTGAGATCCCCTATCCACCATAACTGAGGTCCTCCATCCCCCATAATTAAGATCCTCCATCACCCATAACTGAGATCCTCCATAACTGAGATCCCCCATCCCCCATAACTGAGGTCCTCCATCCCCCATAATTAAGATCCTCCATCACCCATAACTGAGATCCTCCATCCACCATAACTAAAAAAAAGCAAGGGGATGGTGTGGGTAAAAGAGTGGGCAGGATATTGGCAATAGAATCATAGAAGATGTATATATAAAAGTGTAAATTTTATTGGATAAACATATACAAAATAGAATAGAATATACAATAAACATCTAAAATCATGAAATTGAACTACATGTACAATAGAAATCAGCAGCTAATTGGATGTTGAGGGCAGACAACATTACTAGACTGGAAGTCGATTGAATATGGTGGTCACAACAAGTCCCAACATGTTTCAGGAACAGAGAAAAGCCAAAAGGCTAAACAATCTCCGTATTCATTTCCTTCTTCAGGGGTTAGATGGAAGCATGCTGGTAACATTCTATTGCAAAAAAAGGGGGGGGGGGTGTACAAATGAGTAGATAGGTAGAAAATCTTAGTATAGTTCGTTATAAATCAATGTATGTAAATATAACGATTAATTTTAGCAATGGTGGAAAAAACGGGGAAAGGGGAGATATTTGCAAAAATGGATGAAAGTACTCACAAGACAGATATTCCTAGACAGTGTTGCACATCATTATTCGGATAGATGGTCCCTCATACCTCAGACGAAAAGGCTAAAATCGCATGGCAATCTTCAGCAGATGAAAGCACAAAGGCATTTTATACTTTTAAAAGATTTTGGAAGATTCCCAGAACACAAGTAGTAGGTGGCTGAGGATGATGTTTTCCCAGTGGGGAGCGGCAAATCGGGGTACACAAAGGACACCCTCAAACGGGCAAACCAACAAGTGCCTAACAAGGTAAAAACATGACAGAGGGATATATATATATATGTAAACCAGAAGGAAGGTTTGAAGTACAATTGCAGACACTTGGCTATCAATCGGTTGTCTAAGGTAGGAAATACATCTAAAATACGAGGCTGAAGATTGCCATGCGATTTTAGCCTTTTCGTCTGAGGTATGAGGGACCATCTATCCGAATAATGATGTGCAACACTGTCTAGGAATATCTGTCTTGTGAGTACTTTCATCCATTTTTGCAAATATCTCCCCTTTCCCCGTTTTTTCCACCATTGCTAAAATTAATCGTTATATTTACATACATTGATTTATAACGAACTATAATAAGATTTTCTACCTATCTACTCATTTGTACACCCCCCCCCCCCTTTTTTTGCAATAGAATGTTACCAGCATGCTTCCATCTAACCCCTGAAGAAGGAAATGAATACGGAGTTTGTTTAGCCTTTTGGCTTTTCTCTGTTCCTGAAACATGTTGGGACTTGTTGTGACCACCATATTCAATCGACTTCCAGTCTAGTAATGTTGTCTGCCCTCAACATCCAATTAGCTGCTGATTTCTATTGTACATGTAGTTCAATTTCATGATTTTAGATGTTTATTGTATATTCTATTCTATTTTGTATATGTTTATCCAATAAAATTTACACTTTTATATATACATCTTCTATGATTCTATTGCCAATATCCTGCCCACTCTTTTACCCACACCACCCCCTTGGGGGCACCCCCTTCCTTTTTCTAATTGGAATTGGGATGTGGTAAAAGTTGTCAGGATTTCCTTATTGGTTGGTTTCCTCTTTCTTTTTTTTTTTCATCTCCCATAACCAAGATCCTCCATCTCCTATAACGAAGATCCCCCCCCCCCCCCCCCATTACTGAGATCCCCCATCCCCCCCCATAACTGAGATCCTCCATCCCCCATAACTCAGATCCTCCATCCCCCATAATTGAGATCCCCCATCCCCCATAACTGAGATCCCCCATCTCCCATAACGAAGATTCCCCCCCCCCACCCCCATAACTGAGATCCCCCATCCCCCCCATAACTGAGATCCTCCGTCCCCCATAACTCAGATCCTCCATAATTGAGATCCCCCATAACTAAGATCCCCCATCTCCCATAACTGAGATCCCCCATCTCCCATAACTGAGGTCCTCCATGCCCCATAACTGAGGTCCTCCATGCCCCATAACTGAGGTCCTCCATGCCCCATAACTGAGGTCCCCCATCCCCCCCATAACTCAGATCCTCCATCCCCCATAACTCAGATCCTCCATCCCCCATAACTCAGATCCTCCATCCCCCATAATTGAGATCCCCCATAACTCAGATCCCCCATAATGAAGATCCCCCCCACCCCCATATCTGAGATCCCCCCATCCCCCCCATAACTGAGATCCTCCGTCCCCCATAACTCAGATCCTCCATAATTGAGATCCCCCATAACTAAGATCCCCCATCTCCCATAACTGAGATCCCCCATCTCCCATAACTGAGGTCCTCCAGCCCCCATAATTGAGCTCCTCCATTCCCTATAACTGAGGTTGTGCGTGAAAAGTCCAGTAGATGAACAGTTTTTGATATACTCAGACCAAGTCGTCTTCACCACGTCTAGATGCCTAAATGAATTAAGTTGCTGCCATGTAATTGGCTGATTAGCCATTTGTGCTACCAAGCAATTGAACAGGTGTACCTAATAAAGTGGCATCTCCCAAATACGTGGGTGAGGATTACACCTAGAAGTACATAGATGTATCTCTTATCACACTTTTTGTAGGTGATTTTGTAGAGAGAGCCCTTGCACACTGGGGCGGTTTGCAGGCGCTATTGCGCTAATAATAGCGCCTGCAAACCGCCCCAAAAGTGCCGCTGCTTTCATTCCAGTGTGAAAGCCCCGAGGGCTTGCACACTGGAGCGATGCGCTGGCAGGACGGTAAAAAAAGTCCTGCCAGCAGCATCTTCAGAGCGGTGAAGGAGTGGAGTGTATACCGCTCCTTCCCCGCTCCTGCCCATTGAAATCAATGGGACGGCGCGGCTATACCGCCGGCAAAGCGCCTCTGCAGAGGCACTTTGCGGTGGTATTTAACCCTTTCTCGGCCGCTAGCGGGGGGTAAAACCGCCCCGCTAGCGGCCACATACCGACGGTAAAACGCCGCTAATAATAGCGGCGTTTTACCGCTGACGCCACCCCCGCCCCAGTGTGCAAGGGCTCTTAGGAATGTTGAAGCCGCGTATCTAAACTGATTTTATAAAGTCGGACTGATCTGAAGTCGTTGCACCCGCTGGTTCTCTATGGCATGTTGCCACACGTTGGTTCTCTATGGCGCTGTGCCACACGCTGGTTCTCTATGGCGCTGTGCCACACGCTGGTTCTCTATGGCGCTGTGCCACACGCTGGTTCTCTATGGCGCTGTGCCACACGCTGGATCTCTATGGCGCTTTGCCACATGCTGGTTCTCTATGGCGCTGTGCCAAACGCTGGTTCTCTATGGCGCTGTGCCACACGCTGGTTCTCTATGGCGCTGTGCCAAACGCTGGTTCTCTATGGCATGTTGCCACACGTTGGTTCTCTATGGCGCTGTGCCACACGCTGGTTCTCTATGGCGCTGTGCCAAACGCTGGTTCTCTATGGCGCTGTGCCACACGCTGGTTCTCTATGGCATGTTGCCACACGTTGGTTCTCTATGGCGCTGTGCCACACGCTGGTTCTCTATGGCGCTCTGCCACACGCTGGTTCTCTATGGTGCTGTGCCACATGCTGGTTCTCTATGGCGCTGTGCCACACGCTGGTTCTCTATGGCGCTGTGCCACACACTGGTTCTCTATGGCGCTGTGCCACACACTGGTTCTCTATGGTGCTGTGCCACACGCTGGTTCTCTATGGCGCTGTGCCACACGCTGGTTCTCTATGGCGCTGTGCCACACACTGGTTCTCTATGGCGCTGTGCCACACGCTGGTTCTCTATGGTGCTGTGCCACACGCTGGTTCTCTATGGTGCTGTGCCACACGCTGGTTCTCTATGGCGCTGTGCCAAACGCTGGTTCTCTATGGCGCTGTGCCACACGCTGGTTCTCTATGGCATGTTGCCACACGTTGGTTCTCTATGGCGCTGTGCCACACGCTGGTTCTCTATGGCGCTCTGCCACACGCTGGTTCTCTATGGTGCTGTGCCACATGCTGGTTCTCTATGGCGCTGTGCCACACGCTGGTTCTCTATGGCATGTTGCCACACGTTGGTTCTCTATGGCGCTGTGCCACACGCTGGTTCTCTATGGCGCTGTGCCAAACGCTGGTTCTCTATGGCGCTGTGCCACACGCTGGTTCTCTATGGCATGTTGCCACACGTTGGTTCTCTATGGCGCTGTGCCACACGCTGGTTCTCTATGGCGCTCTGCCACACGCTGGTTCTCTATGGTGCTGTGCCACATGCTGGTTCTCTATGGCGCTGTGCCACACGCTGGTTCTCTATGGCGCTGTGCCACACACTGGTTCTCTATGGCGCTGTGCCACACACTGGTTCTCTATGGTGCTGTGCCACACGCTGGTTCTCTATGGCGCTGTGCCACACGCTGGTTCTCTATGGCGCTGTGCCACACACTGGTTCTCTATGGCGCTGTGCCACACGCTGGTTCTCTATGGTGCTGTGCCACACGCTGGTTCTCTATGGTGCTGTGCCACACGCTGGTTCTCTATGGCGCTGTGCCAAACGCTGGTTCTCTATGGCGCTGTGCCACACGCTGGTTCTCTATGGCATGTTGCCACACGTTGGTTCTCTATGGCGCTGTGCCACACGCTGGTTCTCTATGGCGCTCTGCCACACGCTGGTTCTCTATGGTGCTGTGCCACACGCTGGTTCTCTATGGCGCTGTGCCACACGCTGGTTCTCTATGGCGCTGTGCCACACGCTGGTTCTCTATGGTGCTGTGCCACACGCTGGTTCTCTATGGCGCTGTGCCACACGCTGGTTCTCTATGGCGCTGTGCCACACGCTGGTTCTCTATGGCGCTCTGCCACACGCTGGTTCTCTATGGCGCTGTGCCACACGCTGGTTCTCTA
>JBBDGP010004076.1:0-40000 GCA_037952835.1 Lithobates septentrionalis | reverse complement strand
GTATGTGCGTGAGCATGTGAGTGTCTGTCTGTATGTATGTGTGTACGCCTGTATGTGTGTTTGTACATGTATGTGTGTGTGCATGTGTCTGTATGTGTGTGTGTGCATGTGAGTGTCTGTCTGTATGTGTGTGCATGTGTCTGTATGTGTGTGTGCATGTGTCTGTATGTGTGTGTGCATGTGTCTGTATGTGTGTGTGTGTATGTGAGTGTCTGTCTGTATGTGTGTGCATGTGTCTGTATGTGTGTGTGCATGTGTCTGTATGTGTGTGTGCATGTGTCTGTATGTGTGTTTGTACATGTGTGTGTGTGCATGTGTCTATGTGTGTGTGTGTGCATGTGTCTGCATGTGTGTGTGCACGTGTCTGCATGTGTGTGTGCACGTGTCTGCATGTGTGTGTGCACGTGTCTGCATGTGCGTATGTACAAGTGTCTGTATGTATGTGTCTGTATGCGTGTGTGCACGTGTATGTGTCTGTATATGTGTGTGTGTGTGTGTATGTTACTTTTAATCCTGACACCCCCCCATTCCTGTACCATCAGAACTGCTTTTGTAGGTCTTGTTTGTGATAGCAGCAAGGACAACTTCTCCTCGGAAAAGCAACCTATGCACAGATCGCTTTTCAGAGGCATTTGACAGGCGGTAAAGAGGCATTATGTTGCCTCCTCACCACCTGTTTTAATGCAGCATCACTACACCGCAACCGTGCAATGCACACAGTTGCAGGGTAGTTGCAGTGCAGTCCCATTCACCCTGGGTATACCTCCAGCTGCAGCCACAACATGTGTACACCCCCAGCTGTTGTCTCTGCAGCTAAAGGGGAAGAATTTGGGGGTGGTAAAAACAGCTTAACCACTTTTACCACCCCTCCAACCCGACATGTGAACAAGCCCTTGGTTCACATCTGTGTTGCTGCATGTAGTGCAGCCCATTCATTTCAATGGGCTTCCCTAACCACAAAAATTCAGGGAAGGAAATCCCCGACCTTTTTTTTTTTAAAATTGCACTGCACCAAAAGCACCCCACATTTTCCAATGTGTGAGGTACCATTAAGAATTAATGGCACCCCTAAAGAGCAGAGCAATTGTCTGTGTGTCAGGAACGAGTGCGATTTTGCGCATGTTCCGCGACACACAGTAACGTGAACTAAGCCTTGGACTGGGGTGCCTCAAGACTGAAAATACTTTTTAAGGGTGCCCCGACTGGAAAAAGGTTGAGAAACACTGCTCTATGGCACTGTGCCAAACGCTGGATCTCTATGGCGCGGTGCCACATGCTGGTTCTCTATGGCGCTGTGCCACACGCTGGTTCTCTATGGCGCGGTGCCACATGCTGGTTCTCTATGGCGCTGTGCCACACGCTGGTTCTCTATGGCGCTGTGCCACACGCTGGTTCTCTATGGCGCGGTGCCACACGCTGGTTCTCTATGGCTCTGTGCCAAACGCTGGTTCTCTATGGCGTGGCGCCACACGCTGATTCTCTATGGCATGGCGCCACACGCTGGTTCTCTATGGCATGGCGCCACATGCTGGTTCTCTATGGCGCTGTGCCACACGCTGGTTCTCTATGGCGCTGTGCCACACGCTGGATCTCTATGGCGCTGTGCCACACGCTGGTTCTCTATGGCGTTGTGCCACACGCTAGATCTCTATGGAATGGCGCCACGCGCTTGTCTCTATGGCGCTGTGCCACACGCTGGTTCTCTATGGCACTGTGCCACATGCTAGTTCTCTATGGTGCTGTGCCACATGCTGGATCTCTATGGCGCTGTGCCACACGCTGGTTCTCTATGGCGCTCTGCCACACGCTGGTTCTCTATGGTGCTGTGCCACACGCTTGTTCTCTATGGCGCTGTGCTACACGCTGAATCTCTATGGCGCTGTGCCACACGCCGGTTCTCTATGGCGCTGTGCCACACGCTGGATCTCTATGGCGCTGTGCCACACGCTGGTTCTCTATGGCGCTGTGCCACACGCTGGTTCTCTATGGCGCTGTGCCACACGCTGGTTCTCTATGGCGCTGTGCCACACACTGGATTTCTATGGCGCTGTGCCACACGCTGGTTCTCTATGGCGCTGTGCCACACGCTGGTTCTCTATGTCGCTGTGCCACACGCTGGTTCTCTATGGTGCTGTGCCACACGCTGGTTCTCTATGGTGCTGTGCCACACGCTGGTTCTCTATGACGCGGTGCCACACGCTGGTTCTCTATGACGCGGTGCCACACGCTGGTTCTCTATGACGCTGTGCCACACGCTGGTTCTCTATGACGTGGTGCCACACACTGGTTCTCTATGGCGCGGTGCCACACACTGGTTCTCTATGACGTGGTGCCACACACTGGTTCTCTATGGCGCTGTGCCACATGCTGGTTCTCTATGGCGCTGTGCCAAACGCTGGTTCTCTATGGCGTGGTGCCACATGCTGGTTCTCTATGGCATGGCGCCACACGTTGGTTCTCTATGGCATGGCGCCACATGCTGGTTCTCTATAGTGCGGTGCCACACACTGGTTCTCTATAGTGCGGTGCCACATGCTGGTTCTCTATGGCGCGGTGCCACACGCTGGTTCTCTATGGCGCTGTGCCACACGCTAGATCTCTATGGAATGGCGCCACGCGCTTGTTCTCTATGGCGCTGTGCCACATGCTGGTTCTCTATGGCACTGTGCCACATGCTAGTTCTCTATGGTGCTGTGCCACATACTGGATCTCTATGGCGCTGTGCCACACGCTGGTTCTCTATGGCGCTGTGCCACACGCTGGATCTCTATGGCGCTGTGCCACACACTGGATCTCTATGGCGCTGTGCCACACGCCGGTTCTCTATGGCGCTGTGCCACACGCTGGATCTCTATGGCGCTGTGCCACACGCTGGTTCTCTATGGCGCTGTGCCACACGCTAGTTCTCTATGGCGCTGTGCCACACGCTGGTTCTCTATGGCGCTGTGCCACACACTGGATCTCTATGGCGCTGTGCCACACGCTGGTTCTCTATGGCGCTGTGCCACACGCTGGTTCTCTATGGCGCTGTGCCACACGCTGGTTCTCTATGGCGCTGTGCCACACGCTGGTTCTCTATGACGCGGTGCCACACGCTGGTTCTCTATGACGCTGTGCCACACGCTGGTTCTCTATGACGTGGCGCCACACACTGGTTCTCTATGGCGCGGTGCCACATGCTGGTTCTCTATGGCGCGGTGCCACACGCTGGTTCTCTATGACGCTGTGCCACACGCTGGTTCTCTATGACGCGGTGCCACACGCTGGTTCTCTATGACGCTGTGCCACACGCTGGTTCTCTATGACGTGGCGCCACACACTGGTTCTCTATGGCGCGGTGCCACATGCTGGTTCTCTATGGCGCGGTGCCACACGCTGGTTCTCTATGACGCTGTGCCACACGCTGGTTCTCTATGACGTGGCGCCACACACTGGTTCTCTATGGCGCGGTGCCACATGCTGGTTCTCTATGGCGCGGTGCCACACGCTGGTTCTCTATGACGCTGTGCCACACGCTGGTTCTCTATGACGCGGTGCCACACGCTGGTTCTCTATGACGCTGTGCCACACGCTGGTTCTCTATGACGTGGCGCCACACACTGGTTCTCTATGGCGCGGTGCCACATGCTGGTTCTCTATGGCGCGGTGCCACACGCTGGTTCTCTATGACGCTGTGCCACACGCTGGTTCTCTATGACGTGGCGCCACACACTGGTTCTCTATGGCGCGGTGCCACATGCTGGTTCTCTATAGTGCGGTACCACACACTGTTTCTCTAACAAGCATTGTGTGTGCAACAGCAGCTCTCTGCCTTACACAACAGCACAATCTATGGCTGACTGTTCAGAAGTCACATGATGGAAACTTTAGTGACAAATTATTTCAAAACAGCGAAGAGAATTTTCCAACCGCAAGAAGGAAGCTCGGAGGGACACGGGCGTGTGCAGTATGGGTGGGGGTGGGGGGGGGGCAAGAGAGAGTTGAGGAGAGCAGGAGAGGAACTGAGAACCTGAAGCCTGCGACTACCGTGACAGCAGAAACTGACACCAAGCTGCAGCAGAACACAGGGGCTTATTCACCGAGCCGGGGCAAAGTGACATCTCTGTGCGGAAGGAGCTGTGAAGGGGGGAGGGGGGGGGGGCTCTTCTGGCACCGCTAACATTTTTTTTTTTGCTAGAAAATTACTTAGAACCCCCAAACAATATATAGGTTTTTTTTTTTTTGTTTTTTTTTGCAGAGGCCCTAGGGAATAAAATGGCGATTGTTGCAATATTCTATGTAACACAGTATTTGTACAGCAGTTTTCAAACGCAATTTAAAAAAATAAATAAAATACACTTTAATGAAATAGATAAAATACACTTTAATGAAAAAAAAATACAATATATACCCCAATTTTTTGTATAATGTGAAAGATGATGTTACAACAAGTAAATATGTGCAAAATCCAAAAAAATTACTAAAGCGCTGAAATGGATATACGTGAAACTAATTGTGTTATTATAGGGTGATAACCCTGTGAAAATTATCCAATTGTGACCAAATAATAAAAGCTGCAAAACTTAAAAGTGTTCAGACAACCAAAACAAAGTAACAAATGAAAATGATGTGTTGCGCTAATATTAACCTTCCAGTCAATCCGTGCTCAGTGTACTACGGTACTTAAAAATTTCCACGCTTTAATTTTTTTTTTTTTTTACAGGTTACCAGTTTAGAGTTACAGCGGAAGTCTAGAATTATCGCTCTCGCTCTGAGGTTCGCTTTGATACCTCACATGCGTGGGGCGAACACCGTTTACATATGTGGGCGTGACTTATGGATGCTTTCGTTTCTGCGCACGAGCACGGAGGTATGGGGCGCTTTCAATTTTTTTTTCTTATTTATTTTACTTATTTTTTTTTTTTTTAACACTGTCCCTTTTTAATTTTTTATTTTTTTTAATTTTTTTTTTATCACTTTTATTTCTATTACAAGGAATATAAACATCCATTGTAATAGAAATAAAGCATGACAGATCTTCTTTATTGAGAGATCTGGGGTCAAAAAGACCCCAAATCTCTTCTTTACCTTTTAAAGGCCGCTGGTCACATGCTAAAAAAAAACAAAAAAACAGCCTTTGGAATACGGAGTAAAAAAAAAAAAAATAATATCAATAAACTGTTTTAAATTGTCATACAAATATATATATTTGAAATTAAATCTTTATTATTTTGTGGAAATTACATGGTGTGGGCGGATTTCTGCCAGTCACAGGTTGTGTCATGACCCCTCCAGCCTGTGTCTTAGAATTGGAGGGAGATGAAGCCTCCATCAATCTACATTAATAATCATATCCCACCCCCTATTGTGTTTAGCTCATTAGTGTGCATAGAGAAGGAGAGAGGAAGTGGCCTGTCACTGTGGACACGCCCACATGTGTGACTCTATGGTCACATGGGCTGCTCAGATGTGATAGGGAGGAAATGCTCAGCATAGAAACTCACTGAGAACTGAGCATGTGCAGAGCTGCCAACACCGCTCTGCAAAATCCCCGGCTGAATTGGGGACGTGGACAGAAGAGGGAGATAGAGAGCAGCGGGATCAACCAGGTTTTTTGCAGAATGCAGAAACGGAATCTCATAGTGATTGAGCGAGTACGAACAGCATGGAATACACCATTTAGCCATCGTTTTTTATGATGTGCGTTTAGTGCCGCTTTAAGGTGACACTGGCCCATGCATGTCCTTAAAAATGTTTCCTAGTCATTCTGAATTGGTCTGGGGTTGTTTGTTATCCGTTGGGGTGTACATAATAGAGTAGTACAGGTCTCATTCATTGGTGGAGCGTGGTTGCACAGATTATAAGGTTTTAAAATCGGGTCATTCTTCTTGAAACACGCTGTACTTAGCAGAGAACTTCTTCATATGCTGATATGATGACACCTCTACCAGAGACCTCCAATGTCACACATATAACCTATGGTGCTTGGCCTGCTCCTCACACCATGAACTGGGAAGTTGACTGAACAAGCGTTCTCAAACCTTCAACGGTCACTGAGCAGGCCTGCACCAAAAACCGGACCTGGTTACTACGTTAAGCCTCTCGCGCTATATATACACACCATAATACCACATCCTTTATTTCAAGAAACAGTCTGAGAGATAAGAGCCTCATCCTGTGCCCGAAATAGCACAGATTACCACCACCGCCTGAGACCGCGCTACTGACTCTACAGAGATCACACTGACATGGCTTAGAAAAGTTGCTGGCACATGTGAAAAGATTAAACCTTTAGTGTGAAAAAAGTCAAGTTTAGATAAAGCAAATATAATTAGTATACAAGGTGACAAATATGCCCAAAAATAACCAGTTATTCTTGAAACTAGAAGATGTAAAAAGGCAATGTTTAACTGGAGGCGGTCTTAAGCTCGCACAGGTCTCCAGTTTTCCCAACCTCCCTTTCTTCTGCAGTTTCCCTGGCTTTCTACTACTCTGGCCTAACCCTAAAACCCTCCATTTCCCTGCTGCCTGACCCCACCAACCACCTAGCCCAGGCCTCTGAGTTCTCCCCAGAGTCTGGATCCCACACTGCAGCCCTTGTGGCTTGCCAGCCTCCCCAAAATACAACAAGCCTTCCCTCTATATCCATACCGGCCTACAAGCCTTCATCCCTTGGCCGTCTCCTACGGCTCTTCTATCCTATCCCTGCAGCCCCTCTGGCCTAACCTTACAACCTTCCATTTCCCTGCTGCCTGACCCCACCAACCACCTAGCCCGTCCTTCTAAGTTCTCCCCAGAGTCTGGTTACCACACTGCAGGCTTGTGGCTTGCCAGCCTCCCCAAAACCCAACAAGCCTTCCCTCTATATACATACCGGCCTACAAGCCTTCATCCCTTGGCCGTCTCCTATGGCTCTTATATCCTATCCTTGCAGCACATCTGGCCTAACCTTACAACCTTCCATTTCCCTGCTTCCTGACCCCACCAACCACCTAGCCCAGGCCTCTGAGTTCTCTCCCCAGAGTCTGGCCACCATACTGCAGCCCTTGTGACTTGCCAGCCTCCCCAAAACCCAACAAGCCTTCCCTCTATATTCATACTGGCCTACAAGCTTTCATTCCTTGGCCTTCTCTTATGGCTCTTCTATCCTGTCCTTGCAGTCCACCTGGCCTAACCCTACAACCTTCCATTTCCCTACTGCCTGACCCCATCAACCACCTAGCCCAGGCCTCTAAGTTTTCCCCAGAGTCTGGTTACCACACTGCAGCCCTTGTGGCTTGCCAGCCTCCCCAGAACTCAAAAAGCCTTCCCTCTATATCAGCCTACAAGCTTTCAGCCCTCTGCCTTCTCCTATGGCTCTCCTGTCCTGTTCCTGCAGTCCATCTGGCCTAACCTTACAACCTTCCATTTCCCTGCTGTGTGACCCTGCCAACCACCTGGCCCAGGTCTCTAGGTTTTCCCTAGAGTCTGGTTACCAAACTGCAGCCCTTGTGGCCTGCCAGCCTCCCCAAAACCCATCAAGCCTTCCCTCTATATCTATACCAGTCTACAAGCCTTCATCCCCTGGCCTTCCCCTTTGACTCTCCTGTCCTGTCCTTGCAGAACATCTTGCCTAACCCGAAGACCTTAGATTTCCCTGCTGCCTGACCCCACCAACCACCTAGCCCAGGCCTCTAAGTTCTCCCCAGAGTCTGGTTACCAAACTGTAGCCCTTGTAGCTTGCCAGCCTCCCCAAAACTCAACAAGCCTTCTCTCTTTATCTATACCAGCCTAAAAACCTTCATCCCTTGGCCTTCTTCTTTTGTTCTCCTGTCCTGTCCTTGCAGCCCATCTGACCTAACCCTAAACGCTTCCGTTTCCCTGCTTCCTGACCCCACCAACAACCTAGCCCAGAGTTCTGCCTGTCCTCTTCTTCTGACAACCTGGCAACCCCCTTTGGTCCTAAAGACCTTCCTCCTAAATGCTTCCTGTTTTGATACCTCTGGCCCCCCTTTCTGCAAGGTTTGTGTTTTCATTTAATCTTTAATTGCTGGTGGTTTGCAGGAGGGTGAGAGGGAGAGGAGGGACTTCTTTTGATTTAAGAATACATGCTTGAATATCATTTTTTCTTTTTTGTATCACTGAGTTTACATAGAAATGTCTTCTAAGAAAAGGACATCCAGTGTTTGTTCCTCATTACCAGCTCAGAATTCACATAAATGTTTCTTTTGTCATATTGTAACTTTTTTTTCAGTATTTTTAGAAAGAAGCTTAGTAGAGCCTTCCTAAATCCAGAGATATTTGCATATCCGACATTCATTGTGAATACAAAAAAATTGGAGGTTCCTTCCTCATTTTGGGTAAAGCCATGCAAATCGCTTCTTTGTGCTCCCGGGCCAGGAATACATCCAGAACCTCCGGCTCACAACGCAGACACAGCCTTGTATTATAGATCTGTTTATGATTGTCAAACTGTATACAACTGTTTTCAGGCTTGGTGGCCATCATCAGGACACAGTCCATAGTGCTGTGCTTGGGGGGCAACAAGTAAGTATTACCCAACAGGTTATGGTGAAGTAGGCTGAACTCAACCTAAAATCTCCAAACTAAACCAATGAGTAGCACTGGCTTGCTGCTGGTCACATGCTAAAAAAAACCCCAAAAAAAAACAGCCTTTGGAATACGGAGTAAAAATAAATAATTAATATCAATAAACTGTTTTAAATTGTCATACAAATATATTTTGAAATTAAATCTTTATTATTTTTTTGGCAATAACATGGTGTGGGCGGATTTATGCCAGTCACAGGTTGTGTCACGCCCCTCCAGCCTGTGTCTTGGAATAAGAGGGAGGCGAAGGCTCCATTAATCTACATGTAATATCCTGCCCCCCCCCCCCCCATTGTGTTTAGCTGGTTAGTGGGCGTGGAGGAGGAGGAGGAGGTAGTGGGCTGTCATTTACCACTGTGTATGCGCCCAAATGTGTGACTCTCTAGTCACATGGGCTGCTCAGATGTGATAGGGAGGAAATGCTCAGCATAGAAACTCACTGAGAACTGAGCATGTGCAGAGCTGCCAACACTGCTCTGCAAAATCCCCAGCTGCATTGAGGACATGAACAGAAGGGGGAGACAGAGAGCAGCGGGATCAACCAGGATTTTTGCAGAATACAGAAAAGGAATCTCATAGTGACTGAGTGAGTATGAACATGTGGGTTTAGTGACACTTTAAAGCTCAACTTCAGGAAAAGTAATAGTTCTCCTTTGCAGTGGGGCTGAGTCAGCACTGTAAGGGTTGACTATTCATTTAGTCTAGAGAAAGGTAAGAGCACTTTTACTTACCTCACCACCCGCTCTCCTGGCAAACAGGGCTCCCCCAGCAGACAGCGCTTCCCCAGCAGACAGCGCTCCACAGCAGACAGGGCTTCCCCAGCAGACAGCGCTCCCCCCAGCAGACAGGGCTCCCCCAACAGACAGGGCTCCCTCCAGCAGACAGGGCTCCCCCCAGCAGACAGCGCTCCCCAGCAGACAGGGCTTCCCCAGCAGACAGCGCTCCCCCCAGCAGACAGGGCTCCCCCAACAGACAGGGCTCCCTCCAGCAGACAGGGCTCCCCCCAGCAGACAGTGCTTCCCCAGCAGACAGGGCTCCACCCAGCAGGCAGCGCTCCCCCAGCAGACAGCGCTCGTCTAGCAGACAGGGCTCCCCCAGCAGAGAGGGCTCCCCCCAGCAGAGAGGACTCCTCTAGCTGACAGGACTCCTCTAGCTGACAGGACTCCTCTAGCTGACAGGGCTCCACCCAGCAGACAGGACTCCCCCCAGCAGGCAGCGCTCCCCCAGCAGATAGGGCTCCCCCCAGCAGGCAGGGCTTCCCCCAGTAGACAGGGCTCCCCCAGTAGACAGGGCTCCCCCAGCAGACAGAGCTCCCCAGCAGACAGGACTCCCCAAAGCAGGCAGGGCTCCCCCAGCAGACCAGGCTTCCCCCCAGCAGACCGGGCTCCCCCCTGCAGGCAGGGCTCCTCTAGCAGACAGTGCTTCCCCAGCAGAGAGGGCTCCCTCCAGCAGAGAGGACTTCTCCAGCAGATAGGGTTCCTCTAGCTGACAGGGCTCTACCCAGCAGGCAGGGCTCCCCCAGCAGACGGGGCTCCCCCAAAGTGGCAGGGCTCCCTGGGCAACCCCACTCCCCCATCAGACTGCATATCCCCCCCCCCTTCACTATAGCAGTGGACTGTCCCTTTGCACCTTCATATCCATTACAGGGCTATCCTCTCTACATCGGTCTTGATGACATCAGGGGCATCCGACCACCAGACAGTGGGGCAGAAGAGGCTGTTGGAACCAGTCTAGCGTTGAGGATCAGATGGGTAAAACCCCGGCACCCAGCTCCACTAGACATACCACCAATTACAGCGCTCTTTAGTGCTGTACTGCAAATCTTCATCACTGAAAACAACAGACTTTCCATAAAACAAACTAAGCAAAATTCAACAGACATTGTTCCTGGATATACAGAAGACATCCATGGTGAGCACTCACAGACCTGTATATACAATAATCAAAATACAGAAACGCAACCTAATATATGAAAGTCAGAGTCATATTATCTAGACCGGGGGTGGACAACCTTTCACAGGTTGAGATCTACCTGGACAACATGGAGGAAATCAAAGATCGCTGGAGGCGTGTGTGTGTGGGACGCCCCTAACCGAAAAAAATAATAACAATCAAGCCCCCAATAAAAACACAGCATAGTGTTCTGTGCCCCCACAGTAGTGTCCTCTGCTTCCCTTCACATCATCCCTCCCACAGTAGGGTCCTTCCGCCCCTCTGCCCCCCTTCACATAACCCCCCCCCCCCCCAACTGTAGTGTCCTCTGAGTGTCTTCTGCCCCATTCACATCACCCCCCCCCCCACTGTAGAGTTCTGTGCCCCCCATAGCAATGTCCTCTGTGCCCCCCCTTACATCACCCCCCACTACAGTGTCCTCTACCTCCCTCATTGCAGCATCCTGTGCCCCCCCATAACAGTGTCCCGTGCCCCTCTTCATATATCCCCCCACAACTGTAGTGTCCTCTTCCCCTCTGTCCCCTTCACATCACATTGTCCCCACTGTAGTGTCCTGTGCCCCCCCCTAGCAGTGTCCTGTGTCCTCTGCCCCTCCCCAACCAGTGTCATCTGTCCCCTTCACATCCCCCCACTGTAGTTTCCTTTGCCCCCCCTCCACTCACTCAGTGTAGGTATCAGTCTCTTACCTTACACCAGTGTATACTGTGCAGCAGAGCAGAGAGCGGGAGGTGTCACAGTACTGGATTGAGGGCGGGAGCTGCCGGAGTTACTGTAACTTTTCACATGCACGAGCTGGTGATTGGTTGCAAGGACCGCCCAGCTACCTAGCAACCAATCACATGTTGGTTAATGTGAACAGTTAACTCCGGCAGCTCCCGACCTCCATCCAGTACAGTGATATGTCCTGATCTCCGCTCTGCAGGGGGGGGGGGGGGGTTTGGCAATGCAGGGCCGTGTTCCTTATCTATCCGTTGAGCTGCCTGCGGGTTGGCTGGTAGATCGTGATCGATAGTTTGCTGACCCCCCCATGTAGACCAATATGAGAGATACACTGGGTGTATTTATAAAAACTTTGTATAGCAATTCGCCCAGTGAAAGTGTATGTACATTGGTTCTGTGCAAATGGTAAATATCTCTTTAAAACTCCAGATTTTACATCATTTGTCCTTCATAGGCTAGTGGTAGCACTGAATTGCTCAGAAAGACCACCGTGGTACATGGGCACAGAAATATTACAAATAATGAAGACATGGCAGTCATGATGGTGTAATGCTCCATCAAGACCTTCTGCTCTGCCTCTTCCCGGGGATATTCCTTTTAGTCCTCACAGCCAGGCCTACCATGAGGGCACTTCTGTGGACCCAACTCGACTCTTGGCACTCATGCCACTCTGCACCCTCCCCTGTGCTACACTCCAGGTGTGCCTGGACCAGAGGTGGAAGGGAAGCCCTCTCATCATCTCAGCCTCCAACCAGGTACATAATACAGAGCTGAGAGCTGACAACAGGTTTAGAGTCCAAGCCCTAACCAAGAAACATGGAGGTGCTAAGTATAAGTAGGCAGGTGGGGGGAATATTCCAAAATCTTGTTTGAGTTTGACTCTTACAAAGGAAACACTTCTCTTGAGGAACCCAAGCTAACCTGGACTATTTGTTGTTGGTTGTTGACCACTTAGAACCTCCTGGGTTCATATCCTCAGCAACTTCATATGTTGGCATGGAATGGGGTGACTCACCGCTCACTGGTTGGGTCGGCACAGTTCAGCGGGTATTTCAGCGGGATGAAGGTTCCATCGGTATCCTGTAGACACTCATGCTGTCCTGTGTAATATTCCACCAACTCAGACAACGTGGCAAACTGTTCACCGCCATACAAGTCGTAGTAGTCGCCCGTGTTCTGTATCCGGATGTGTGTGACGGAATCTTCCAATCTGGTGGGGAAGGGTGAAAACACTTCAGTTAGTATTGTACTTTTGATATGAACTATTTATTATTCTGTTCCTTTAATACCCCAACTTATGGAGTGTTCCTCATCTTGCAAATTTGGTTGACAAAAATACTTAGGGGCCTCATTATAAATTGACTGATCAATTTGTTCATTGTTTGCTGCTTTCCCCCCCCCCCAGCGACCCTTTGGAGGCATTAATAAGGCACAGGTTTGGAAGACCTGCACACCTGGCACCCTCCATAGCGCAGGTTTGGACGACCTGCACACCTTGCACCCTCTATAGCTCAAACTTGGACGACCTCCACACCTTGCACCCTCCATAGCTCAGGCTTGGACGACCTCCACACCTTGCACCCTCCATAGCTCAGGCTTGGACGACCTCCACACCTTGCACCCTCCATAGTGCCGGCATGGAAGTCCTCCACACATTGCACCCTCCAAAGTGCCAGCTTTGAAGACCCCCACACCTTGCACCATCAATAGCGCCGGCTTGGAAGACCCCCACACCTTGCACCCTCCATGGTGCCGGCTTGAAAGAGCTCCACACCTTGCACCCCTGAGACTAAATACGGTTACCCAAGCAATGATACATACAGTAGCAAAAATTGAAGCAACCATAGAGGATACAATCCCCAAACATCTTAAAATTTGGCAACCCTGGGTGGATCATTTTGATGATTCTCTTCTTGAACCCTGATCTTCTACCTGCTCCTATGAATATGGATTGTGACTCGGGCCTGTTTGGAGCGGTCGGCCTCCCTCTTTCTATTTCTCTTCTTTTCATCCTTCCCACTTTTCTTCTCTACCTCTCATCTTCAACTACTCGCATATGATTTTTGAGTTTTGTTCATGAATAGCTCATGTCCTTAAAATGATATTACCACTTGCCTACCGGGCACTTTTCCCCCCCTTCCTGTCCAGGCCAATTTTCAGCTTTCAGTGCTGTCACACTTTGAATGACAATTACACTGTCATGTAACACTGCACTCATATGACATTTTTATCTTTTTTTTTTTTTTTTTTTTTTTTTTAGACAAATAGAGCTTTCTTTTGGTGGTATTTAATCAGCACTGGGTTTTTTGTTTTTTTTTGCTAAATAAACGGAAAAAGACAGAAAATGTAAGAAATAAAAACAGTTTTCATAGTTTGTTATAAAATTTTGCAAACAGGTAATTTTTCTCCTTCACTGATGTGCACTGATGAGTCAGCACTGATAGGCGACACTGATTGGTAAGGATAAGCGGCACTGTTAGGCGGCACTGATAAGGGTGCGCTGATAGTGATAGGCTGCAATGATGGTCACTGATAGGCAGCACTGATGAGGTGGCACTAATGAGGCTGCACTGATAGGTGGCACTGATGAGCACTAATTGGCAGCACTGGAGAACCTCTGGGGGAATCTATGATGGAAAAGGACCTGGGGGTCCTAGTAGATAATAGGCTCAGCAATGACATGCAATGCCAAGCTGCTGATAATAAAGCAAACTGAATATTCGCATTAAAAAGGGGATCAACTCCAGAGATAAAACGATAATTCTCCCGCTCTACAAGACTCTGGTCCGGCCGCACCTGGAGTATGCTGTCCAGTTCTGGGCACCAGTCCTCAGGAAGGATGTACTGGAAATGGAGCGAGTACAAAGAAGGGCAACAAAGCTAATAAAGGGTCTGGAGGATCTTAGTTATGAGGAAAGGTTGTGAGCTCTGAACTTATTCTCTCTGGAGAAGAGACGCTTGAGAGGGGATATGATTTCATTGTATAAATACCGGACTGGTGACCCCACAATATACAAATACCGGACTGGTGACCCCACAATATATAAATACCGGACTGGTGACCCCACAATAGACAAATACCGGACTGGTGACCCCACAATAGGGAGAAAACTTTTCTGTGGAAGAGAGTTCAATAAGACACGCGACCACTCATTAAAATTAGAAGAAAAGAGGTTTAACCTTAAACTATGTAGAGGGTTCTTTACTGCAAGGATGTGGAATTCCCTTCCACAGGCGGTGGTCTCAGCGGGGGGCATCGATAGTTTCAAGAAAATATTAGATAATCACCTGAATGACCGCAACATACAGGGATATACAATGTAATACTGATATATAATCACACACAGAGGTTGGACTTGATGGACTTGTGTCTTTTTTCAGCCTCACCTACTATGTAACTATGCTGGGCACTGATTATCAGTGTAGATGTCCCTTTCACACAAGCCTGTTATCGGCTCTCCTCTCCTTATGCTGTCAGCGTGAGGAAAGGACTGCTGATAACCGGCTTGTGTCTACAACATGATCAGCTGTAATAGGACACAGCTGATCACGTGCTAAAGAGCCGCTGATTGGCTCTATACCCGGAGCACACAGTGATCACAGAGCACGCTGGCGGGCGCAATCAATTTCGGGTCCCACCCCACTCCCACCTCCCGGCACTCCTGGCCCCTCCTTTCTACCAAGTGCCCCAAGAGCAAGCAACTTGCAATGTGGGGAACCCAAGCATGCACGCACTTCCGTACCATGGCTCTGTGTGCCCATTCACACACACAGCCGCAGCTCAGTCCTGCCCCCTCTCTCTCCTCATTGGTTCACTGGCTGTGAGTGACAGTACTGGCTCCCGTGGCTCCTGTCTAAGCCAATGAGGAAGGAGAGTCCCTGGATAGCCGAGGCTCTCATGCACATTGCTGAAGAAAGATCAGGTTCAGGTAAGTATAAGGGGGTGATTCTTTTCTATACCCGTTTTATTTGAGGCCCATTTACACCAAAACACATTGTGTTGCAGCATACATAATTCTGTGTATTGTTGGGCATCCTGTTCAAAATGAATAGACTGTAACACATCTCAACGCAAGAAAAATTGGTCTTGTTATATTTTTTTGTAAAGTGCCTGTGATCTGGATGAGCACTGTGGTGGGCTGTAAAGTGCCTGTGATCTGGATGAGCACTGTGGTGGGCTGGAAAGTGCCTGTGATCTGGATGAGCACTGTGGTGAGCTGTAAAGTGCCTGTGATCTGGATGAGCACTGTGGTGGGCTGTAAAGTGCCTGTGATCTGGATGAGCACTGTGGTGGGCTGTAAAGTGCCTGTGATCCGGATGAGCACTGTGGTGGGCTGTAAAGTGCCTGTGATCCAGATGAGCACTGTGGTGGGCTGGAAAGTGCCTGTGATCTGGATGAGCACTGTGGTGGGCTGTAAAGTGCCTGTGATCCGGATGAGCACTGTGGTGGGCTGTAAAGTGCCTGTGATCCAATTGAGCACTGTGGTGGTCTGTAAAATGCCTGTGATCTGGATGAGCACTGTGGTGAGCTGTAAAGTGCCTGTGATCTGGATGAGCACTGTGGTGGGCTGTAAAGTGCCTGTGATCCGGATGAGCATTGTGGTGGGCTGTAAAGTGCCTGTGATCCGATTGAGCACTGTGGTGGTCTGTAAAGTGCCTGTGATCCGGATGAGCACTGTGGTGGGCTGGAAAGTGCCTGTGATCTGGATGAGCACTGTGGTGGGCTGTAAAGTGCCTGTGATCCGGATGAGCACTGTGGTGGGCTGTAAAGTGCCTGTGATCCGATTGAGCACTGTGGTGGTCTGTAAAGTGCCTGTGATCTGGATGAGCACTGTGGTGAGCTGTAAAGTGCCTGTGATCTGGATGAGCACTGTGGTGGGCTGGAAAGTGCCTGTGATCTGGATGAGCACTGTGGTGGGCTGGAAAGTGCCTGTGATCTGGATAAGCACTGTGGTGGTCTGTAAAGTGCCTGTGATCCGGATGAGCACTGTGGTGGGCTGGAAAGTGCCTGTGATCTGGATGAGCACTGTGGTGGGCTGGAAAGTGCCTGTGATCTAGATGAGCACTGTGGTGGGCTGAAAAGTGCCTGTGATCTGGATGAGCACTGTGGTGGTCTGTAAAGTGCCTGTGATCCGGATGAGCACTGTGGTGGGCTGGAAAGTGCCTGTGATCTGGATGAGCACTGTGGTGGGCTGGAAAGTGCCTGTGATCTGGATGAGCACTGTGGTGGGCTGGAAAGTGCCTGTGATCCGGATGAGCACTGTGGTGGGCTGTAAAGTGCCTGTGATCCAGGTGAGCACTGTAGTGGGCTGTAAAGTGCCTGTGATCCAGGTGAGCACTGTGGTGGGCTGTAAAGTGCCTGTGATCCAGGTGAGCACTGGGGTATCATTCAAAATGTCACTATAGGCACTACAAGGGGCTAATGTGTGCATTGTGGTAATGCGTGTGTTTTATCACTGGTAATGGACCCAATTGTTGGTGTTGGTGGGAGGAGTTATGCTCCATCATTGGTGTCAGTGGGAGAAGTAGTGCCCCATCACCGGTGTCAGTGGGAAGAATTGAGCCCCATCGTTGGTATCAGTGGGAGGAATAGTGCCCCCATCATTGGTGTCATTGGACCCAATTCTTGGTGTCATTGGGAGGAATCGTGCCCCCATCATTGGTGTCATTGGACCCAATTCTTGGTGTCATTGGGAGGAATCGTGCCCCAATACTGGTGTCATTGGTGTCAGGGCTGGGCTCAGCCCTTCCTTCTCTAAGCTGGCTGCTCAGCTGTCGGCTAATTGCCAGCTCCTATCTCTTCACAGTGATATCCTGCTTGTCAGTCCTGCCTACTTAAGCCGTCCAGTCCAGATGATCTCTGCCTTCGCCTTGGTCACATCTCTAGAGACGCTCTCCTGTGTTCCTGTTAAAGACTTGCTTGGCTGACATTCCTTCTGGCTCCAGATCCTGCTTGCTGTTCTACTACGCTCATCTCTGGCTCCCTGACGTTTTGGCTTGTCTGACTATCTGTTCCTGTTCCTGAACTCTGGCGATGTTTTGACTACGTTTACTCTGTTTACCTTTTTTATTGTTATTAAACAAGTGTGATTTACTTCTGACTCAGTCTGATTCATGGTTTCTGACAGTAGGCGAAGGCCATGAATTCAGAAGATGCAGTCAGTCCACTTGTTGGTAATATTTTTTCCAGATTGGATGAGCAGGATCACCGCATGGATCAGTTTTCCATGGCATTACAAACGCTCCTGAGTCGCACGGCTCACCTGGAATCTCCCACTGTGGCTTCTCCGGTACAACCTGTGTTGCAGGCCATCCCTGCTGCTGCTCCAATCTCTGTGCAGGCACCCGCCTCAAGTATTACCTCTGTAAGAGACATGTCTGGTTCCGCTCCGCTTCCCCAGCGATTTGGGGGCATTCCAGTCCAATGCAGAGGGTTTCTCAACCAGGTTGAGATATACTTTGAGATGCTGCCCCAGGCGTTTTCCACGGACAGAAGCAAAGTAGGTTTTGTGATATCTTTGCTTTCTGAGAGAGCCTTGGCCTGAGCAAACCCTCTATGGGACACACAAAAACCTGTTGTCTTGAGTTACCCTGAGTTTGTGACGTCTTTTAAAAGGGTATTTGACGTTCCCGCATGCTTCGCTTCTGCTGCCAAGTGCCTCATGTCCATCAAACAGAGTACGAGAACTGTTGCCGATTACACCGCTGAATTCCGTACTCTGGCAGTAGAGGTTGCTTGGAACAATGAGGCCCTTGTGGCTGCTTTTTCTCATGGTCTCTCAGATTCCATCAAGGATGAGATAGCAGCCCGAGATATACTCACTGAGCTGGAGAGGTTGATCACGTTTGCCATCCTCATTGACTCCAGACTCCCTTTTAAGAAAGACTCCCTTTTAAGGAGCGCTTGCAGAAGCCTCCTCTACATTTGTCTCCAAGCTTTGCAGTCCCACCCTTGCCTCCCACACCTCATAAGTCAGTCTGTGAAGATGAACCCATGCACTTGGGCTTCACACGTCTCTCTGTGGATGAGAGAACCCTTAGGAGGAGGGAGAGATTGTGCCTTTATTGTGGCCAGGCAGGTCACTTTTTGAAGTCTTGTCCTACCCGTCCAGGGAACGCCCGAACCTTGAGGTCCTGTCAAGGACAGACCTTAGTTGGCATTGTTTTGTCCCCGGTTATCCAGAAGGATAAGCCCCTGGTTTCGGTTACCCTTTCTTGCGCTGAGTCGTCCGTCGATATACAGGCTCTAATCGACTCTGGGGGTGCAGGCCTGTTCATTGATGCTGCCTTTGTATCGAAGCTCTCAATTCCGCTGCAGCTGCATGACACTCCACTTGCCATTGAGGCTCTTGACGGGAGACCTCTACAGCCTGCCCATGTGACTCATGATTTCCGTTGTCCATGGCCATAGGGGCTCTTCACCATGACATAATCCAATTCCATGTTATTTCCTCACCTAAGTTTATGCTGGTTATTGGTTATCCTTGGTTACAGAGGCACAACGTCAACACAATGCAGTAAAACATGCTTCCAGAAGGTAGCCAAGGTCCTGTGCACCTCCCTGCCGGAGGAGTAGCGCGATTTTAGCGATGTCTTTGACAAAGGTCAAGCCGGTAGTTTGCCTCCACACCGGTCTTATGATTTAGCAATTGACATTCAACCTGGTGCCACTCCCCCTCGTGGCCGGGTTTACCCTTTGTCGGTCTTGGAGGATAAAGCCATGGAGGCGTATGTTGCAGATGCACCTTCTCAAGGTTTCATCCGCAAATCCTCATCTCCTGCTGGTGCTGGTTTCTTCTATGTGAAGAAGAACGGTGAACTGATACCTTGTATCGATTATAGGGGTCTCAATCATTTCACGATTAAGAATGCCTATCCGATTCCGGAGTTATTTGACTGCCTCAAGGGAGCAATGGTTTTCTCGAAGCTTGATTTGAAAGTGGCGTACAATCTCGTGTGGAAAACTGCGTTTAATACCAGAACAGGCCATTATGAGTACCTCGTAATGCCATTTGGCCTTTGTAACGCCCCGGCAGTTTTCCAGGAATTTATTAACAATGTCCTCTGAGATTTGTTGCAGTTATGTGTGGTGGTTTATCTCGACAATATCCTCATATTTTCCAAGTCCCTGGAGAGCCACCACACAGATGTCTGTCGTGTGCTTCAGAAACTAAGAGAGAACAATCTCTACTGTAAATTGGAGAAGTACGAATTCCATCGTGAACAGGTTAAATTCCTGGGTTATGTCATTTCCACTGCTGGTTTTTCGATGGACCCAGAGAAACTTTCAGCAGTCCTACAGTGGCCCCGACCCGTGGGTTTACGTCCTCTGCAGCGTTTTCTTGGCTCTGCCAACTATTATTGGAAGTTTATTCATAACTTCTCATCTCTGGTCAAGCCCCTGACTGATATGACCAGAAAGGACGGTAACCCACAGAGTTGGTCTCCGGAGTCCATTAAGGCCTTTGAGAGTCTCAAGGCTGCCTTTGTTTCTTCTCCTGTGTTGGCACATCCTGATCCTAACTTACCTTTTATCCTTGAGGTTGATGCTTCTGAGACTGGAGTTGGCGCCCTTCTGTGTCAACGTCCTACCTCTGAGAGCGCTATGCATCCTTGTGGCTACTTTTCCAAGAAATTGACACCTGCGGACAATTTGTGACAGAGAGCTGTTAACGATCATTTTAGCCCTGAAAGAATGGAGACATCTCCTCGAAGGTACCACTGTGCCGGTTCTCATTCTTACTGACCATAAGAATCTCACATTCTTGTCTGAGGCTAAACGCCAGAAGGGCGTGATGGGCTCTTTTCTTGTCAAGTTTTAATTACATTGTCTCATTCTTACCCGGTACTAAGAATGTAAGGGCTGACGCTTTGTCACGACAATTTTCCTCCACTTCCTGTGATTCCTCCTGATCGTATTCTGGCTACGGTTCGCACCAGTCTCACTTCTCCTTTGGATGACTAAATTCTTGCTACTCAGTTCCATGCTCCTCCTGAGAAATCTTGTGACCGCTGCTTTGTCCCAGAGAGTCTCCGTACTGCCGTGCTCCAGACTTACCATTCTCCCAAGGCTGCTGGCCACCCTGGGAATAATCAACTCTTTTGGGCCATTTCCCAACAATTCTGGTGGCCTAGTCTATGTGCTGATGTAACTGCCTTCGTAGCTGCCTTTTCCATGTGTGCTCAGAGTAAGACTCCACGACACCTTCCAGTGGGCCTCCTACAACCCATACTCAATGGAGAGAGGCCCTGGACCCACCTGTCTATGGATTTCATTGTGGAGTTACCCAACTCCCAGGGCAACACAGTTATCCTTATGGTGGTTGACCGGTTCTCGAAAATGTCCCATTGTATTCTACTTAAGAAGTTGACCAACTTCTAACGAACTGGCTTCTATTTTTGCTCGGGAGATCTTTTGCTTACATGGGCTACCCAACAGGGGCGGACTGACCACTCGGGCAGTGACCGAGGACCATGGCCACTAGGGGGCCCCATCAGGGTTGCCTGCCTCAGTAAAACCAGGGGCAGTTTGTAAAAATCTGTATTTTTACATCTGTCCCTGAAATGTCCCTTACCGACATCATTTTGCTGTGAAAATCCCGAGGCTATAGCTGTCCCGCCTCTGCACTTCCTCCTCAGCCAATGGGAACACAGTGTACACGCCCCCTTCCCCACGCTGCTTTTTTTTAAATTTCAGAGCAGGAGATGTTGACAGCTGGAGGGGAGGAGAGGGAGGAGGGGACAGCCTGCAGTGTGGGATGGGCTGCAGTCTGCTGGAAGGTAAGCTTGCTGAGCTGAACTGAATGGATTCTTGTCAGTGGCTTACCCTGGTGAGCAGGGGGGAGGGGGGAGGGGAGAGGCTGTGTTTCCTCTAGCATGGCTCCTCCTTTCTCTAAAGCAGGTCGATCGATTTTTCTGTGTGAGGAGAAGTGCACTGCTCCTGGAGGAAGGATGGTCTGAACTTCTCCCCCGATCTCTGCTACACCTCCGTACTCAGTACCTGCCCACCAGTACACAGGCACAGTCCCCTCCTCCCCTCCTGCCTGTGTCTGAGAGCTGCTGGTACTACAAGTACCAGCATGCCAGGAGATGGGGGCAGCAGAGTGTTCTATGTGCGATTTTTGGGTGAAAAGTGCTGGTGTATACTGTGTGTATACTGTGTGTATGTGTATACTGTGCATATACTGTGTGTATGTGTATACTGTGTGTGTATACTGTGTGTATGTGTATACTGTGCATATACTGTGTGTATGTGTAACTGTGTGTATACTGTGTGTATGTGTGTATACTGTGTGTATGTGTATACTGTGCATATACTATGTGTATGTGTAACTGTGTGTATACTGTGTGTATGTGTGTATTCTGTGTGTATACTGTGTGTATGTGTATACTGTGTGTATACTGTGTGTATGTGTATACTGTGTGTATACTGTGTGTATGTGTATACTGTGTGTATACTGTGTGTATGTGTATACTGTGTGTATACTGTGTGTATGTGTATACTGTGTTTATACTGTGTGTGTGTGTGTGTATGTATACTGTGTGTATACTGTGCATATACTGTGTGTGTGTATGTATACTGTGTGTATACTGCTTGTATACTGTATGTGTATACTGTGTGTATACTGTATGTATACTGTCTGTGTGTATACTTTGTGTATATTGTATGTATACTGTGTGTATGTGTAACTGTGAGTATGTCTAACTGTGTGTATACTGTGTGTGTGTGTATGTATACTGTGTGTGTACTGTATGTATACTTTGTTTATATTGTATGTATACTGTGTGTATACTGTATGTGTGTGTATACTGTATTATCAATGTGTGCCCACTGCCGCTGAACAGAATTTGATCTAACAATCCTATGCCCAAGAAGAATCCACTTGTTGCCATTCGGAGGCAGCTGATTGGTGCACTGCTGAGCTCGGCCTCGGATTAGGTAGCAGAGCAGGGCTAGGTGCTCACTTGATATCATGGCAAACACCAAGCATGACTTTTATTCACACGCCCCACTGCCCGATCTGAGGCCAACCACAGCAGTTCACTATTCCGCTGGCTCTACTACTCACTTGCGCAGTTCAGAGCTGGCAACATGTGGATTTTTTTTTCTAATTTTTTTTCTAAAGCCTTTTTCTGCCAGCTTCCTGCCACACCAAGCACTAAGGTGTGTGTAAGGGGACACTGATAGAAGGTGACACGCTGGGAGGCTCTGCCGTAGGTTGGCACGCTGGGAGGCTCTGTCATAGGGTGGCACTCTGTGGGCTCTGCTATAGGGTGGCACTCTGTGGGCTCTGCTGTAATGTGGCACTCTGTGGGCTCTGCCGTAGGGTGGCACTCTGACGGGCTCTGCTGTAGGGTGGCACTCTGTGGGCTCTGCCGTAGGGTGGCACTCTGACAGGCTCTGCTGTAGGGTGGCACTCTGATGGGCTCTGCTGTAGGGTGGCACTCTGACGGGCTCTGCCGTAGGGTGGCACTCTGATGGGCTCTACCGTAAGGTGGCACACTGGGGGGGGCTCTGCCGTAATGTGGCACACTGGGGTCTCTGCCGTAAGGTGGCACACTGGGGTCTTTGCCATTAGGTGGCACACTGGGGTCTCTGCCGTAGGGTGGCACTCTAGGGTCTCTGCCGTAGGGTGGCACTCTAGGGTCTCTGCAGTAGGGTGGCACTCTGGGGTCTCTGCCATAGGGTGGCACTCTGGGGTCTCTGCCATAGGGTGGCACTCTGGGGTCTCTGCCGTAAGGTGGCACACTGGGGTCTTTGCCGTTAGGTGGCACACTGGGGTCTCTGCCGTAAGGTGGCACACTGGGGTCTCTGCCGTAAGGTGGCACACTGGGGTCTCTGCCGTAGGGTGGCACTCTAGGGTCTCTGCCGTAGGGTGGCACTCTGTGATCTCTGCCGTAGGGTGGCACTCTGGGGTCTCTGCCGTAGGGTGGCACTCTGGGGTCTCTGCCATAGGGTGGCACTCTGGCGTCTCTGCCATAGGGTGGCACTCTGCGGACTGTGATTTATAGGGAGAATGTTGGGACTTTGGTGTAAGGGAGGACTGATGTGAGCGTGGCGCTCATCCTGACTGTTGTACTCTATATGTTGTTTTGTTTGTTAATTACTCCTGGCGTGGCGGCCACCTGTAAGCCTGGGGGCCCCATAATCTTCTATTGCCCGGGGGCCCCATGAGTTGTCAGTCCGCCCCTGCTACCCAAGGTGATTGTCTCGGACAGGGGTAGTCAGTTTGTGTCCCGGTTCTGGCGAGCCTTTTGTGCACAGTTGGGAATTCAGCTTGCTTTCTCCTCTGCGTATCACCCGCCGTCTAATGGGGCAGCATAACGAGCCAATCAGTCCTTGGAGCAATTCCTACGTTGCTATATTTCTGACCATCATAACCACTGATCAGACCTCTTACCGTAGGTGGAGTTTGCTCACAATAGTGCCTTGAATTCTTCATCCCGATTGTCCCCGTTTATGGTGAAATATGGTTTCCAACCTTCCACGTTGCCTGACTCCTTTGTTCCGCAGAGTATTCCTGCGTTAGAGGAGCATCTCCGTGGTCTTCGTTCCACTTGGGCACAAGTCCAGGAGGCTTTGCGACATGCTAATGATAGGTACAGACTGCATGCTGACCGCAGACGCCTGCCTGCACCTTCCTACCAGATTGGGGACAGGGTCTGGGTGTCATCTTGCAACCTCCGACTTTGTGGTCCCTCACTGAAGTTCGCACCTCGGTTTATTGGGCCTTTCTGTATTCTTTGCAGGATGAACCCAGTGGCTTACGCATTAGACCTTCCTAATATGCGTATTTCGAATGTATTTCATGTCTCATTATTAAAACCTGCAACCACTTTACCACCTCAGTGCCTCATCCTCCTCACCCTGTACAGGTTGAGAACTATGAGGAGTATGAAGTACAGTCCATTGTTGACTCTCATAGGTTTTGTGGGGGCGCATACAGTACCTGGTACATTGGAAAGGGTACGGTCCAGAGGAACGCTTTTGGGTCTCATCCTCGGACGTACATGCCCCTGCCCTCCTTCGTGATTTCCATAGACGTTTTCCCCTCAAGTCTGGTGGTCCTCTGAGTGGTAGGGGTCATTGACGAGGGAGTACTGTCAGGGCTGGGCTCAGCCCTTCCTTCTCTAAGCTGGCCGCTCAGCTGTCGGCTAATTGTCAGCTCCTTTCTCTTCACAGTGTCTCACCTGTTGATGATATCCTGCTCGTCAGTCCTGCCTACTTAAGCCGTCCAGTCCAGTAGACCTCTGCCTTCGCCTCGGTCACATCTCTAGAGACGCTCTCCTGTGTTCCTGTTAAAGACTTGCTTGGTTGACATTCCTTCTGGCTCCAGATCCTGCTTGCTGTTCTACTACGCTCATCTCCGGCTCCCTGATGTTTTGGCTTGTGTGACTATCCGTTCCAGTTCCTGAACTCTGGCTATGTTTTGACTACGTTTACTCTGTTTACCTTTTTTTATTATTATTATTAAACAAGTGTGATTTAACTGTACTTCTGTCTCAGTCTGATTAATGGTTTCTGACAATTGGACCCAATTGTTGGTGTCATTGGGAGGAATTGTACCCCATCGCTGATGTCATTGGACCCAATTGTTGGTGTCATTAGGAGGAATTGTGCCCCATCCCTGATGTCATTGGGCCCAAATGTTGGTGTCATTGGACCCAATTGTTGGTGTCATTGGGAGGAAATGTGCCCGATCATTGGTGTCATTGGGCCCAATTGTTGCTGTCAGGGTGTGGAAGTGTGCTCGTTCGTTGGTGTGGGAAGTTGTGCCCCATCATTGGTGTCATTTTGCCCAATTGTTGGTGTCATTAATAGGAATTGTTCCTTATCTTTGGTGTCATTAGGAGAAATTGTGCCCCTTTTGTTGGTGTCAATAGATGAAATAGTGCCCCAAGGGCTGGATAATAGCAAGCAAAGGGCTGCATCTGGCCCCCCAGGCTGCAGTTTGTAGACCACTTCTGTAGAGCAATATAAATTATTCTTAATGACCCCCCCTCCCCTCGTGGTGGGAACACCAACCTGACAGACAGAGAGAAGTCCTCCGGTCGTTTCTTGCTGGGCCGTACCAGAAAACTCCCATGGACGCCTCTCGCTTTCAGTCTGTTTTCGGCCTCCAAGCCGGTTATGTCCCGGTGAAACCACCTGCGGAAATAATAGTGGAAGTAAGGACACGAGACTATGGGAAAGACACATAGCAAAACAAAAATCACTTTCCCTCCACCCCCAGGCCTTCTTCACATCAATGGCTGCATTTTTGAAACCTGAAAAGTGATCCGCAGTGGATTGCATTTTAAAGTCAGTTGACGGACAGCTTGGGGGCAATATGCTGCTTCCTGGATGCCTAATTTTTAGAGGATGTCCCACCGTCCAAGGGGAAAATTCTCCTTACATTGGTGATCATTGGGAAGAATGTTCCTTATATTGGTGATCAGTGAGAAGAATATTCCTTACATTGGTGATCAGTGGGAAGAATGTTCCTTACATTGGTGATCAGTGAAAAGAATGTTCCTTACATTGGTGATCAGTGAGAAGAATGTTCCTTACATTGGTGATCAGTGAGAAGAATGTTCCTTACATTGGTGATCAGTGAGAAGAATGTTCCTTACATTGGTGATCAGTGAGAAGAATGTTCCTTACATTGGTGATCAGTGAGAAGAATGTTCCTTACATTGGTGATCAGTGAGAAGAATGTTCCTTACATTGGTGATCAGTGAGAAGAATGTTCCTTACATTGGTGATCAGTGGGAAGAATGTTCCTTACATTGGTGATCAGTGGGAAGAATGTTCCTTACATTGGTGATCAGTGGGAAGAATGTTCCTTACATTGGTGATCAGTGGGAAGAATGTTCCTTACATTGGTGATCAGTGAGAAGAATGTTCCTTACATTGGTGATCAGTGAGAAGAATGTTCCTTACATTGGTGATCAGTGGGAAGAATGTTCCTTACATTGGTGATCAGTGAGAAGAATGTTCCTTACATTGGTGATCAGTGAGAAGAATGTTCCTTACATTGGTGATCAGTGAGAAGAATGTTCCTTACATTGGTGATCAGTGAGAAGAATGTCCTTACATTGGTGATCAGTGGGAAGAATGTTCCTTACATTGGAGATCAGTGAGAAGAATGTCCCTTACATTGGTGATCAGTGAGAAGAATGTCCCTTACATTGGTGATCAGTGAGAAGAATGTTCCTTACATTGGTGATCAGTGAGAAGAATGTTCCTTACATTGGTGATCAGTGAGAAGAATGTCCCTTACATTGGTGATCAGTGAGAAGAATGTTCCTTACATTGGAGATCAGTGAGAAGAATGTTCCTTACATTGGTGATCAGTGAGAAGAATGTTCCTTACATTGGTGATCAGTGAGAAGAATGTTCCTTACATTGGTGATCAGTGAGAAGAATGTCCCTTACATTGGTGATCAGTGAGAAGAATGTTCCTTACATTGGTGATCAGTGAGAAGAATGTTCCTTACATTGGTGATCAGTGAGAAGAATGTCCCTTACATTGGTGATCAGTGAGAAGAATGTTCCTTACATTGGTGATCAGTGAGAAGAATGTTCCTTACATTGGTGATCAGTGAGAAGAATGTTCCTTACATTGGTGATCAGTGAGAAGAATGTCCCTTACATTGGTGATCAGTGAGAAGAATGTTCCTTACATTGGTGATCAGTGAGAAGAATGTTCCTTACATTGGAGATCAGTGAGAAGAATGTCCCTTACATTGGTGATCAGTGAGAAGAATGTTCCTTACATTGGTGATCAGTGAGAAGAATGTTCCTTACATTGGAGATCAGTGAGAAGAATGTCCCTTACATTGGTGATCAGTGAGAAGAATGTTCCTTACATTGGTGATCAGTGAAGAAGAATGTTCCTTACATTGGTGATCAGTGAGAAGAATGTTCCTTACATTGGTGATCAGTGAAGAAGAATGTTCCTTACATTGGAGATCAGTGAGAAGAATGTTCCTTACATTGGTGATCAGTGGGAAAAAGGAGGAAACCTTGGTCAGACATGACTTGCATAAATACTATACTATACAATGGCTTCATGTGATCACCATCCTTAAATAAATGACAGGTTTTTTTTTGGCATGATCAGTCATATTTTCAATATTAATGCCAAAATGTCACAATTTCTGCCAGGGTATGCAAACTTTTGAGCTCAACTGTATCTCAGATTTCTTATAAATATCAATACCAGTAACTATAGAATTGATTGTATCTATTGGTAAAGCGGAGGACTCCATTAATACCAGAACGGCTCCTATGGTGGTAATGGCCCCGTGTGCAGAGCCAAGGAATTCGGTAGCCAACCAGAATGCAGTTGGATGTTTTTTCGGTGAGGAATGATAGAAAATAATCAGAAACACTGAAAACATCTGAGAATATTTTGACCACCTATGACCAGAATGTGAACACCAAGAAAACAAGTCTTTGAAGCGTATTTCCTGTTTCGGTACATCGCCTAAAGCGAAGGGTGGAAACATTTTCATTAAATGTGATGGTGGTGACCTGAAACTGCTCTGCGTGGGATGGAGGATCTGATTGTGAAGGGTGTGATGACTCTCTACGATAACCTTCTATAAAATAAAGATTAGTGCAGAGAGGTGGAGGTTCAATGTCTATCAGGTCCATGGTGGTCTTCTTACACCCTGGATCTCACCAACACATCGGTCGCTGCAAAATAACTTGCTTGAAAAAAGAAGATCCTGCAAACCAGTCAGTAAACAGTCTTCTCTCCGGCCGCCCACGTTGCTAAATTTTCTTACATTCATACATTTACTGCGGCAGGGCGGTCGCTGTGCGCTGGATCACATATCTGATACGTGATCAGCGCTTCTGGGTAAGGGGCACGCGCGGGCGTGCCCGTCACCCCTGCTCTGGCTTTGATTTGTTACAGCACAAGCCAATCAGTGGGTCCCGGCTAATGATTGATCGCAGGGACCCTGCTGATCGGCTCCGTCATTTACAGATGAGATCGCTTAGTAAAAGCAGAACACGTTACACCTTGTTAGGCACACAAGTTAACACTTTGATCGCCCCTGGAGGTCCAGTCGGTAAAATTTTATTTCTGCAGAGGTTACGAATCGCATGGATGATTTTGAATGGCAACGCTGTGCATCATGTTTTCGCAAAGCACCAATTTAAAGGCGTGGCGCAATTTAAAAATAGGGTCAGGAACTTCTTTCTCTGAGTTTCTGCATGTAGGGCAGCTCATTAAAATGGATGGGCTGCCAGTGCCTACTTGGACAGTACAGGGTGTAATGATGTAAACGTAACTTCAGATCCTTCACATCACAATCCGATTATTACATCAGTAGTCTCAGTCCCCCCTGCACATCACCCCCCTTCATATGACCCTCCCCTTTCTTGTCCTCAGCCCCCCCTATATATCACCCCCCTCTTCACATTTCTGTCCTCAGTCTCCCCTTCATATCACCCCCCCCCACTTTTAAATTTCAGCCCCCTTTCATACAGTATCATTCCCCCCCTTCACATTTCTGTCCTCAGCCCCCCTTCATATCACACTCCCCCTACACTTTTACATTCCAGTCCTCAGCCCCCTTTCATACAGTATCACACTGTCAGGGCTGGGCTCAGCCCTTCCTTCTCTGAGCTGGCCGCTCAGCTGTCGGCCAATTAGTCAGCTCCTTTCTCTCCACAGCGACTCACCTGTTGATGATATCCTGCTCATCAGTCCTGCCTACTTAAGCCGCCCAGCCCAGATGATCTCTGCCTTCGCCTTGGTCACATCTCTAGAGACGCTCTCCTGTGTTCCTGTTAAAGACTTGCTTGGCTGACATTCCTTCTGGCTCCAGATCCTGCTTGCTGTTCTACTACGCTCATCTCTGGCTCCCTGACGTTTAGGCTTGTCTGACTACCTGTTCCGGTTCCTGAACTCTGGCTATGTTTTGACTACGTTTACTCTGTTTACCTTTTTTATTATTATTATTATTAAACAAGTGTGATTTAACTGTAAATCTGTCTCAGTCTGATTCATGGTTTCTGACACACACCCCTTCACATTTCTGTCCTTAGCCCCCCTTTATATAGCCCCCACTTCTTATCACCCCAACACTTTTACATTCCAGTCCTTAGCCCCCCCTTCATATTACCCCAAAACGTTTACATTTTTGTCCTTAGCCCCCTTTCATACAGTATCACCCCCCTTCACATTTCTGTCCTCAGCCCCCCTTTACATCACCCCAACACTTTTACATTCCAGTCCTCAGCCCCCTTTAATTCAGTATCAAACCCCCCTTCACATTTCTGTCCTTAGCCCCCCTTTATATAACCCCCCCGCTTTTACATTTCTGTCCTTATCCCCACTTTTATAGCACCTCCCCCTTCACATTTCTGTCCTAAGCCCCCTTCATATCACCCCCACACACACACTTTTACATTCCAGTCCTCAGCCCTCTTTCATACAGAATCACCCCCACTTCACATTTCTGTCCTTCATATCACCCCCCCCCCACTTTTACATTTCTGTCCTTAGCCCCCCTTCTTATCACCCCCCCCCCCCCACACTTTTACATTTCTGTCCTCAGCCCCCACTTTTATATCACCAACCTCCTTCTTCAGACTCCTTTTCTCAGCCCTCCTCCCTTTATATCACCCTCAGTAGCTTCCTCCCCACCCTTCACAGCAGTGGCATAGCCCTCTCCCCTGTCCTTGCTTACCCGGGGCTGGGGGTGGGGGGAGGGACACAACAGGTCTAGAGCTGACGTCAGGAGGCAGGACAGTGCTGGATGGAGCATCAGGAACTGCACAACTTTTCCTGTTAATCAGCTTGTGATTGGTTGCTAGGACCGCCCGGTGTCCTGGAAACCAATCACCCACTGCCTAACTTAAAAGTTAACTCGGCAGCTTCCACCCTTGTCCAGAACTGTCTTGCCTCCCGATGGCAGCCTGTAGGGATGCCAGTGGTGGTGATAGCTGAGGGGAAGAACCGGCTCCTAAATGGCAGGACTGCGGCAGTGCGGATGGGACAGTCACTTAGTCAGGGCCGGTGCTACCACTAGGCAAGCTAAGCAGCTGCCTAGGGCGTCTGGCCACGGGTGTTCCTACTCTGTTCTCTCTGCAGCAAGCAACTAAGTCTCAGCATCAGCAGGCAGCCGCCGCTCCGTTCCCACATAGTTTTAGAGGCGCAGTGGAGGACTGTGCCTGTGCCCCGATTCCCAAATGAATGTAAGCAAGCAAATTTTCATTGATGGGCACTGGTAGACTGCATTTGGGCGCTGGTGAGGCTACATTTGATGAGCGCTAGTGAGGCTGCATTTGATGGGCTCTGGTGAGGCTACATTTAATGGGCACTGGTGAAGCTGCATTGATGGGCGTTGGTGAGGCTGCATTTGATGGGCGCTCGTGAGGCTGAATTAATTGGCACTGGTGAGGCTGCATTGATTGGCGCTGGTGAAGCTGCATTGATGGGCGTTGGTGAGGCTGCATTTGATGGACGCTGGTGAGGCTGCATTGATGAACGTTGGTGAAGCTGCATTTGATGGGCACTGGTGAGGCTGCATTTGATGGGCGCTGGTGAGGCTGAATTGATGGGTGCTGGTGAGGCTGCATTGATTGGCGCTGGTGAGGCTGCATTGATGGGCGCTGTTGAGGCTGTATTGATGGGTGCTGGTGAGACTGCATTGGGCGCTGGTAGGCTGCATTGATGGGGGCTGGTGATGCTGCATTTGATGGGCACTGGTGATGCTGCATTTGATGGGTGCTGGGGATGCTGCATTTAATGGGCTCTGGTGATGCTGCATTTGATGGACTCTGGTGAGGCTGCATTTGATGGGCTCTGGTGAGGCTGCATTTGATGGGCTCTGGTGAGGCTGCATTTGATGGGCGCTGGTGATGCTGCATTTAATGGGCTCTGGTGATGCTGCATTTAATGGACTCTGGTGAGGCTGCATTTGATGGGTGCTGGTGAGGCTCCATTGATGGGCTCTGGTGAGGCTGCATTTGATGGGCTCTAGTGAGGCTGCATTTGATGGGTGCTGATGAGGCTATATCTTCCTAAGTGATATGAAAAGCCTGGTGCACATGGGCCAAAAATGTGCTGGTTCAGCAGGAACCTGCTGATTTATGGTCTGTGTCTACAGCTGTCTGTTCAACAGAAGCTGGTCTAACGAATGGGCATGCTGGAATAACAGCGTTTGATCAGTGCTCACAGCCAATGGCTGCAAGCGCTGATCAGTGTATTCTGGTGGGAAGGCGGGGGATCCCCATGTCAATGTCTCAGCAAGAGAGATCCCAACACTGTGTGTGTTAATGCGGGAATTTGCCAATGTTGATTTTTCGTTCAACCCACCGGTTGAACGAAAAAAAACTGTATGTGTGTATTGAGTTTAAGGCTAGCTGTGAGATTGGACAGGTGTCATGGTCAGGGTCTAAGACCAGCAGCTATAGCAGTAGAGAGGCTAACACCGACCAGCTGGATAGGTACACAAGCAGATCACCTTAGCGGATGATGCTCATCCGAGGTGCGGGGTCTAAGCACTAACCGGTATTATCGGTATTCACCAGAGCTCCTGATGGTGGGGATGGATTTTGCTGTGCGTTAATACCAGGTCGTGGTCCTCAGGATTGCCCCACCAGGAGGTGAGCAAGCCGGGTCCAGTAGCAGATATAGCAGGTAGGGACCAAGCAGAAGTGTAGTCAGTAAACAAGCCAAAGGTCGGTAACAGCTTGGGATCAAGTGGAAGCGTAGACAAGTAACGAGCCAAAGGTTGGTAACAAATGGTCACAGCTTGGGATCAAGTGGAAGCGTAGACGAGGAACAAGCCAAAGGTTGGTGACGAGCGGTTGCAGGTCGGGATCAAGCGAAAGCGTAGTCGAAGAACAAGCCAAAGGTTGGTAAGGGATGGTTGCAGGTTGGGATCAAGAGGAAGCATAGTTGAGGAACAAGTCAAAGGTTGGTAGCATGAGGTTGCAAGTTGGGATCAAATGGAACGTAGTCAAAGAATATGCCAAAGGTTGATAACAGATGGTTTCAGGTTAGGATCAAGCGGAAGCATAGTAGAGGAACAAGTCAAAGGTTGGTAGCAAGAGGTTGCAGGTTGGGATCAAATGGAAGCATAGTCAAGAACAAACCAAAGATTGGTAATGGATGGCTGCAGGTTAGGAATCACATGGAAGCGTGCTCGAGGAACAAGCCAAAGGTTGGTAACGGATGTCTGAAGGTTGGGATCAAGCGGAAACATAGTGGAAGAACAAGCCAAAGATTGGTAACGGATGTCTGAAGGTTGGGATCAAGCGGAAGCGGAGTTGAAGAACAAACCAAAGATTGGTAATTGATGGCTGCAGGTTAGGAATCACACGGAAGCGTGGTCGAGGAACAAGCCAAAGGTTGGTAACGGATGTCTGAAGGTTGGGATCAAGCGGAAGCGGAGTTGAAGAACTAGCCAAAGGTTGGTAATGGATGGCTGCAGGTTGGGATCAAGCTGAAGTGTAGTGCATCTCAGGTGGGACAGCGAGAAGAACTACAGCCAGACACAACAGGTGTCGCAAGTTCAGATCCTGGTCCTGACAACAGGGCTCCCTCCACGACTGGCCGACAATGCCGCTAGCAAGGAGATGACGGCTTTCCTTCCTACCTGATATGAACATTTAAAAATGTTAAATGAAAATCACTTTATTCATTCAGATTTTGCTGAATGCTCCACAGCAATTCACAATTTCAAGTAAATTCACTGCAGCCTGTGCACACGTGTCCTTAAAATGGTTTCATTATTGACTAAGGATCTATCTGTATTTGCTAAACTTGTTATCACATAATACTTTAAGCCTGCCTGCTTCCTGAAGGAAAAAAAAAAAGGGAAAAACAATAAATAATAAAAGAGAACAGCTGGACAATGAGAAAGAAAAAGCACCGAGCAAGAGATGGGGCACAGAGACAGAAAGAGGGGATCCACTGCGACCGAAAACTTGGGTTGAAAGAAAATGTAATTATTAATTTTTTTATAATTTAAATTATTAAAAGAAAACAAAAAAATCTTTAAAAATATTTTTACATTTTGTTAGACAGAGAGGCGGGACCCGCTGCAAATGAAAACTTGCGTTTAATGAAAATATATTTATTCATTTATTATGATTTGCATTCATTAAAGAAAACAAAAAATATATATTTTTACATTTTGTTTGGTAAATTAGGAACTAAGACATTTCATATTTGTTTCCTGTCTCTTTTTTTTTTACACATTTTCCATGCTATTTTTAACTGCTTTGCAAAAAAAAAAAAAAAAACAATTACAAATTCTCTAGCAGCAGCAATTTCTTTCTTTTTATCTTACCAAGTTCACTACTGAAGCTCAAAATACACACCTATCTGGAGGAGTCAGAGAAGTGATTTATCTCCCACCCCCCTTTGCTAGAAAAGCTTTAATGGTTTGTGAAAATATGTATTTATTTGTAAATGTACCAGCATGTCTTTGGAGTGTGGGAGGAAACCGGAGTACCCGGAGGAAACCCATGCAGGCAAAGGGAGAACATGCAAACTCCAGGCAGGTAGTGTCATGGTTGGGATTTGAACCAGTGACCGCAGTCTCTGCTCTAATTAGTCCCAAAGGTATTCTATAGGGTTGAGGTCAGGACTCTGCGCAGGCCAGTCAAGTTCCTCCACCCCAGACTCGCTCATCCATGTCTTTATGGACCTTGCTTTGTGCACTGGTCTAAATCATTTAGTGGAGGGGGGATTATGATGTGGGGGGGAGGGGAGATTATGGTGTCGGGGTGTGGAGGGAGGATTATGGTGGGGGTTGTATTTCGGGGTTGGGCTTGGCCCCCTTAGTTCCAGTGAAGGGAACTCTTAAGGCGTCAGCAGACCAAGACATTTTGGACAATTTCATGCTCCAATCTTGTGGGAACAGTTTGGGGACGGCCCCTTCCTGTTCCAACATGACTGCCCACCAGTGCACAAAGCAAGGTCCATAAAGACATGGATGAGCGAGTTTTGGGGTGTTTACCCTCAAGGATGCCAAGGCATCCTCTAGAACCACTCCCAACAGTTTGGCCACCCTAAAGTCTCAAGGACAGTAAATGTGGTCCTTTGTTCAGAAAGTTTGGAGACCCAAATGTTAAGCCATACTTTGACACACCAACTAAAATTAAACCTAAACTCCAAGAACAGAAAAAAAAAGTAATATTGCAGCTTACCCATGATGGCTGCATTTTTATGACCTGATAAACCTGCCAGCAACACTCTCCAGGTATCAAGGTACTCCCTTCTATGGGGAAGCAACATTGTTACCCCAGAACAGGACAGCAGAGCACTTCTAGAGCAGTGATGGAGAACCCCGGCACCCCAGATGTTTTGGAACTACATTTCCCATGATGCTCAACTACACTGCAGAGTGCAAGAGCGTTATGGGAAATGTAGTTCCAAAACATCTGGGGTGCCGAGGTTCACCATCACTGTTCTAGAGTGTTCTGTAGGCCACAACGAGAGCTGGGAACAATGCCATTGATAAGGCAGATGGCACAGGCAGCAAGGAGCTCTCTGGATTTTTGCCAAGATCAACAGGTATCCTGCACTTATGGGCCAGACGTTAAGAAAATAAAAAACTCTTAGTGTATTTTGTTGTTGGTGTTTACATACACTTTGACTATGAAAGTAAAATAATCTTTAGAGTCATCCAACTTGACAGTTACAGCCCAACTCCAGGCAGAACAAAAGGCTGTTCCTGCAATGCACGGGTCAACTGCTCGTTTGTGTCTAGCGGATTGGAGAAAGCTTATACCCGATCCTCCGCTCCACCTGCAAACGGCGCCCCCCCCCCCCCAGCGGTGGACTGTTTCTGATGTCCTCACATTCGGAGCAGGCAATTGGGCGTGATGACGTCAGGAACAGTTTTTCCTGCACAAGACCACTAGACTGCAGGGTGGTGGGTGGCGGGGGCACAGAGACTGGTCTTGTGCAGAGAGTATCAGAGGATTAGGTCCGTACAGTGCCTTGAAAAAGTATTCATACCCCTTGAAATTTCCCACATTTTGTCATGTTACAGCCAAAAACGTAAATGTATTTTATTGGGATTTTATGTGATAGACCAACACAAAGTGTCACATAATTGTGAAGTGGAAGGAAAATGATAAATGATACAAATAAATATGTGAAAAGTGTGGGGGGGGGGGGACATTTGTATGGCGCCCCCCGGAGTCAATACTTTGTAGAACCCCCTTTCTCTACAAGTCTTTTTGGGGATGTCTCTACCAGCTTTGCACATCTAGAGAGGACATTTCTGCCCATTCTTCTTTGTAAAATATCTCAAGCTCTGTCAGATTGGATGGAGAGCGTCTGTGAACAGCAATTTTCAAGTCTTGCCACAGATTCTCAATGTGATTTAGGTCTGGACTGTGACTGGGGCCATTCTAACACATGAATATGCTTTGATCTAAACCATTCCATTGTAGCTCTGGCTGGATGTTTCGGGTGGTTGTCCTGCTGGAAGGTGAACCTCCGCCCCAGTCTCAAGTCTTTTGTAGACTCTAACAGGTTTTCTTTTAAGATTGTCCTGTATTTGTCTCCATCCATCTTCCCATCAACTCTGACCAGCTTCCCTGTCCCTGCTGAAGAAAATCATCCACACCACATGATGCTGCCACCACCATGTTTCACGGTGGGGATGGTGTGTTCAGGGTGATGTGCAGTGTTAGTTTTCCCCACACATAGCATTTTGTTTTTAGGCCATATAGATTAATTTTGGTCTCATGTGACCAGATCACCTTCTTCCACATGTTTGCTGTGTCCTCCACATGGCTTCTCACAAACTACAAACAGGACTTCTTATGACTTTCTTTCTCCAATGTCTTTCTTCTTCTCACTCTTCCATAAAGGGCAGATTTGTGGAGAACACGACTAATAGTTGTCCTGTGGACAGATTCTCCCACATGATTTGTGGATCTCTGCAACTCCTCCAGAGTTACCATGGACCTCTTGGCTCTTCTCTGATGAATGCTCTCCTTGCCCGGCCCGGTCAGTTTAGGTGGACGCCCATGTCTTGGTAGGTTTGCAGTTGTGCCATACTCTTTCCATTTTCCGATGATGGATTGAACAGAGCTCCGTGAGATGGTCAAAGCTTGGAAGATATTTTTTTATAACCTAACCCTGCTTTATACTTCCCCACAACTTTATCCCTGACCTGTCTGGTGTGTTCCTTGGCCTTCATGATGCTGTTTGTTCACTAAGGTTCTCTAACAAACCCCTAAGGGCTTCACAGAACAGCTGTATTTATACTGAGATTAAATGACACACAGGTGGACTGTACTAATTAGGTGCCTTCTGAAGGCAATTAGTTCCACTAGATCTTAGTTAGGGGTATCAGAGTAAAGGGGGCTGAATACAAATGCCCCCCCACACACACACACACACACACTTTTCACAGATTTATTTGTATCATTTATAATTTTCCTTCCACTTCACAATTATGTGCCACTTTGTGTTGGTCTATCACATAAAATCCCAATAAAATACATTTACGTTTTTGACAAAAATGTGGAAAATTTCAAGGGGTATGAATACTTTTTGAAGGAACTGTATATCAATCCCCTAGATAAAAACAAGCAGTTGACCCGTGGAGTGCAGGCCCAGCTCCACTGCATGGGAAACTTTTTTTATCTGAAATTTGGCTATAAGAAATGTGAAGGTCGAACCTTATCAGCAGCTGACGTTTATCGTTCCTCCTGTAATATATGGAGCAGATTTGAGGTGACGGTGGTTACAAATGACGATGACTATAAGAGGACATTGTCTATACTGAACTTCTATAGTGTTCCATCTTTTTCTGGTCTCACAACACTATGCCACGATGTTGTTCAACTTTTAAAATAAACAGATATTGTATGGGAGACATAAATACACATTTAGGAGTCTAAAAAAGTTTTTTTGGTACCCAGGGGATGTCTAGTGGAAGTAATTCAAAATAAGAGGTTTTCCTATTTAAACTGCTCTAAGCTAAGACAGAGATCTCCCTGCCAGTTGCAATGAAGGGGGCTGGCGTCAGTGCACCATTCAGAGGTGTAAGAGCATTATCAAAGAGAAGAAAGGGCACCGCTCACCAACCCAGTGCATTGGTATTTAGATGAATGTGGCCTCAGCCAGCATTGCTCCAGCCATGCGCTCCTAACATGTTTCGTCCAGATCACAGCAGGGCAAAACATGTCTGAGGGGACATGGCTGCAGCGTTACTGGCTGAGACCAAATTCATCTATATCGGGGGGTGGCCCATCCTTTAAGGGGGTGCACGGGCACTGCCTCCCCTATCCTTCGCCACCACCCCTCATATCCATGCGTTCGGCCCCTTTCAGGACGCCGGGCACATGAATTCCAATGCGGGGTGGGTGTTTTTTTTTTTAAGCACCTATTAGAGCCAGAGGCTCTAATAGGCTTCAAAATAGGGTGGGCTCAGGGCGCTGAGAATGCGCTCACAGCCCACCCAGGTGTGTGTGAGAATAGCAAAGTAATACCCTAAATCGCCCGTTTACCGATTAGCCGAAAAGGAGAAGCATTCTGATTGACCGTGAAGGAGGGGGGAGGAGACGGAAGCCGCCGAGCAGGGGAAGAAGAAGCTGTTCGTGATGCCCGCTATGAAAGAAGGTGATGCCTGCGGAGGAGAGCCGGGGAAGTGATTGCCCGCCATGGATGGTGCACCGACTAACCGGACCCGACCAAAAGAAAATACCACCAGCCACCACTGATCTACATACTAATGCACTGGGTTGGTGATTGGCGCCCTTTCTTCTCTTTTTAAAGGTTTTTCTAATTATTGTTGAAGATCTTTGGAAATATGGTGAAAAACACTTTTGAGAATAAGAAGTAATCCATTTATTTTTGGGAAATGTAATGGAATGACACCTTGAAATATATCCTGTGTAGCAAGGCTTTGCTGTGCTACACACTGATTTGATTGGATGACCTGTACCTTCTTTAGTCTCTTCTCACCTGTATGGTTATACTGTCTTGTTGAGTCTTGTGGTATGTACCGGTTTGACCGAAGGCTTTCAATCCACCTTTCTCAACCTTTTTACCCCAAAAATAATTTTGAAATAATTTTCAGGTCTCAAGGAACCCCTGCTCAAACCAATTTATTAGAGATCAGGGATATGATGCCCCTTACAGTGGTGAGCCTGGGGGGAAGAATGCCCCCATTGGAGTGATGGGCACTTACGATGAATTAATTTCTTAAAGTGGTGGGCCAGTGGGAAGAATACTCCTCTTAGGCTGGGTACATACAGTCGACATTTGGACCATGTCTATAGTTGACCTTTCGACAGAAACCATCTTTTGTCGAAGGGACATGCTGGAAAACCAGCATCTGGTCAGCTGATTAGTGTGTTCTGGCGAGGGGGGGCTGTCATAACATTGCTTTTTTTTCTTCGCTGAAAAACAAAATGAATGTGTGCACAAGGCTTTACAGTGGTGGGCTAGTGGGATGTATGTGCTCCTTACAGTAGTAGGCCAATGGGAAGAATGCCCCCCTTACAGTGGTGGACCAATGGGAAGAATTCCCCCCCTACAGTTGTGGACCAGTGGGAAGAATGCCCCTTACAATGGTGGGCCAGTAGCAAGAATGCCCCCTACAGTGGTGGGCCAGCGGGATGAATGTACTCCTTACTTTGGTGGGCCAGTGGGAAGAATGCCTCCCCAACAGTGGTGGGCCAATGGGAATAAAGCCCCCCTTACAGTGGTGGGCCAGCGGGAAGAATGCCCCCCTTAGAGTGGTGGGAGAGTGGGAAAAATGCCCCCTTACAGTGGTAGGCCAATGGGAATAATGCCCCCCTTACAGTGGTGGGCCAGTGGCAAGAATGCCCCCTACAGTGTGGGCCAGTGGGATGAATGTACTCCTTACTTTGCTGGGCCAGTGGGAAGAATGTCCCCCTACAGTGGTGGGCCAGTGGGAAGAATGCCCCCCTACAGTGGTGGGCCAGTGGAAAGAATGCCCCCTACAGTAGTGGGCTAGTGGGAAGAATGCCCCCCTACAGTGGTGGGCCAGTGGGAAGAATGTCCCCCTACAGTGGTGGGCCAGCAGGATGAATGTACTCCTTACTTTGATGGGCCAGTGGAAAGAATGCAGCCCTTACAGTCGTGGGCCAGTGGGAAGAATGCCCCCCTACAGGTGGTGGTCCAGTGGGAAGAATGCCCCCCTACGCTGGCGGGCCAGTGGGAGGAATGCCCCCCTACAGTGGTGGGCCAGTGGATGAATGTACACCTTACTTTGGTGGGCCAGTGGAAGAATGCAGCCCTTACATTGGTGGGCCAGTGGAAAGAATGCAGCCTTACATTGGTGGGCCAGTGGATGGATGCACCCTTTACAGTGGTATGTAATGGAATGAGAAATGTGAATACCTTCTGTTCCATTTCAATTGTTTTATTGAAATGTTTCTGGAAACATTACAACATAGAGCTGCGAACAATCGTTGCCATGCTTGAATCATTCAACAATTTAAGTACATGAGGAACAAAAGGGAGGGGAAGTGGTGGGGGGAGGAAAGCGTATTTGGAGCATCGCTAATAAGGCAGGTCAGCTTTGGTGACTGATATAGGTACAAGAACAAATATGAGGAACAAATGTTCAATAGGTGGTTGCACAGAAGAAACCCGCAAGGTCACTGTGGATGGAAGAAGGTCCTCTCAGAGATAGCCCTACAGGTCTGTCTGTGATACATCTATCAGCCTTAAAGCTTTGGACAACAATATTGCAAAACCTTTATGAGATATTCTTCAACTACAAGACATTTATCTTATGTTGTAAGCTT
>JBBDGP010004075.1:0-149430 GCA_037952835.1 Lithobates septentrionalis | reverse complement strand
GGTTGCAGTGTTGTGGCACCAGCACCAGTGCCTAAGGCCCAATTTTTCAGCCCTTGTTTAACAGGGGCGTGTAATTACAATTTTTGATGCAATACTTTGCAGCAGGGCTCGTTCCTGCGTTCCAACTAGAGTGTCTGTGAGGGGTTGCAGTGTTGTGGCACCAGCACCAGTGCCTAAGGCCTAATTTTTCAGCTCCTGTTCAACAGGGGCATGTAATTATAATTCTTGATCTAATATTTCACAGCAGGGCCCTGTGAGGGCTTACAGTGTTGTGGCCACAGCAACACCTAAGGCCCAAATTTCTGCTGAGTATATAGGGCAGGACCCTACTTTCAAACATCTAACTTACAAACGACTCCTACTTGCAAACGGAAGGAGACAACAGGAAGTGAGATGAAATCTACCCCTAGGAAGGGAAATTCTCTCCTGTAAGAGTTAATATGGGAAAAAAAAATTCTCCTTTCCACTGATGCTTTCCAATCCTTGTTTCACAAAAAAACCCAAATTTTCAAAAAACATTTTTCATTGGGACAAAAAGTGAGGTGAAATCTTCTGAAGAGGAGGAAAGACAGCAACACAAATGTCACAGGGGTGATAACCCTTCCCTATGTTTTCCAAAAAGCTTAAAAAAGATTTTTTGGCTGGAGCTAAACATGTTAAAAATGTACCCGTTCAAAATTACAAAGAGATTCTACTTAACAACAAACCTACAGTCCCTGTCTTGTTTGCACCGCCTGTATACTGCTGTGCAGAGTATATAGGGCCTGGTGGCCCCACACCTTTCCTTATTTTAATTTGGGTGCGGGGTTCCCCTTAATATCCATACAAGACCCAAAGGGCCTGGTAATGGACTGGGGGGTACCCATGCCGTTTGTCTCACTGATTTTCATCCATATTGCCATGACCCGACATTACATTAAACACGCAAGCAGTTTTAAATGAGATTTTTTCCTTTGAAAATGACATTTGGTGCAGGGACTGTTCTAAACACGGGAAACACGCGTCACTTTACAGGCATACTATAGACATCCCCCAGGTACGATATTTAAAGGAATATTTCACTTTTTTTTTTTTTACTTTAAGCATCATTAAAATCACTGCTCCTGAAAAAATGGCCGTTTTTAAAAGTTTTTTTTGCATTGATACATGTCCCCTGGGGTAGGACCCGGGTCCCCAAACCCTTTTTAGGACAATACCATGCAAATTAGCCTTTAAAATGAGCACTTTTGATTTCGAACGTTCGAGTCCCATAGACGTCAATGGGGTTCTAACGTTCGTGCGAACTTTCGGTCCGTTCGCAGGTTCTGGTGCGAACCGAACCGGGGGGTGTTCAGCTCATCCCTACTCCTGAGTACGGGGATACCACATGTGTGAGACTTTTTGGGAGCCTAGCCGCGTACGGGACCCCGAAAACCAAGCACCGCCTTCAGGCTTTCTAAGGCCGTAAATTTTTGATTTCACTCTTCACTGCCTATCACAGTTTCGGAGGCCATGGAATGCCCAGGTGGCAAAAAAAACCCCAAATGACCCCATTTTGGAAAGTAGACACCCCAAGCTATTTGATGAGAGGTATAGTGAGTATTTTGCAGACCTCACTTTTTGTCACAAAGTTTTGAAAATTGAAAAAAGAAAAAAAAAATTGTTTTTCTCGTCTTTCTTTATTTTCAAAAACAAATGAGAGCTGCAAAATACTCACCATGCCTCTCAGCAAATAGCTTGGGGTGTCTACTTTCCAAAATGGGGTCATTTGGGGGGGGGTTTGTGCCACCTGGGCATTCCATGGCCTCCGAAACTGTGATAGACAGTGAAGAGTGAAATCAAAAATTTACACCCTTAGAAATCCTGAAGGCGGTGATTGGTTTTCGGGGCCCCGTACGCGGCTAGGCTCCCAAAAAGTCCCACACATGTGGTATCCCCATACTCAGGAGAAGTAGCTAAATGTATTTTGGGGTGCAATTCCACATATGCCCATGGGCTGTGTGAGCAATATATCATTTAGTGACAACTTTGTGAAAAAAAAAAAAAAAAAAATTGTCACATTCCCGCAACTTGTGTCAAAATATAAAACATTCCATGGACTCAACATGCCTCAAAGCAAATAGCTTGGGGTGTCTACTTTCCAAAATGGGGTCATTTGGGGGGGGGGGGGTTATGCCATCTGGGCATTTTATGGCCTTCAAAACTGTGATAGGTAGTGAGGAGTAAAATCAAAAATGTACGCCCTTAGAAATCCTGAAGGCAGTGATTGGTTTTCGGGGCCCCGTACGCGGCTAGGCTCCCAAAAAGTCCCACACATGTGGTATCCCCATACTCAGGAGAAGAAGCTAAATGTATTTTGGGGTGCAATTCCACATATGCCCATGGCCTGTGTGAGCAATATATCATTTAGTGACAACTTTTTGTAATTTATTTATTTATTTATTTTTTTTGTCATTATTCAATCACTTGGGACAAAAAAAATGAATATTCAATGGGCTCAACATGCCTCTCAGCAATTTCCTTGAGGTGTCTACTTTCCAAAATGGGGTCATTTGTGGGGGTTTTGTACTGCCCTGCCATTTTAGCACCTCAAGAAACGACATAGGCAGTCATAAATTAAAGGCTGTGTAAATTCCAGAAAATGTACCCTAGTTTGTAGGCGCTATAACTTTTGGGCAAACCAATAAATATGCACTTATTGACATTTTTTTTACCAAAGACATGTGGCCGAATACATTTTGGCCTAAATGTATGACTAAAATTGAGTTTATTGGATTTTTTTTATAACAAAAAGTAGAAAATATCATTTTTTTTCAAAATTTTCGGTCTTTTTCCGTGTATAGCGCAAAAAATAAAAACGGCAGAGGTGATCAAATACCATCAAAAGAAAGCTCTATTTGTGGGAAGAAAAGGACGCAAATTTCGTTTGGGTACAGCATTGCATGACCGCGCAATTAGCAGTTAAAACAACGCAGTGCCGAATTGTAAAAAGTGCTCTGGTCAGGAAGGGGGTAAAACCTTCCGGGGCTGAAGTGGTTAAAGGTTCTAGTACTTAACACTGTGAAGTTATTTACAAACAAAGCAAAGTCGTTGTTTTCAATTTTGGTCATTTTTTTAATGCAAAACACACATAAAGATTTAAAAGTCAAAATGACAATACAAATGTTTAAATAATAATGGTTTAGAAAAGACATAAAAAAAAAAGAAAAATCTGGAGGAAGGAGAGGAAGGAGTAATTTAGGGATGATTAGGGTTAACTAAGGGGTTAAATAGGAACACATTTATTTAGAAAAAAAAAATTAAGCAGGGTTGTTGTACCATCATTCATATCACTGGTCTACAAACTACAGTCTGCAAGCCCCTTGTGGCCCACTACAAGTTTCACCCGGTCCTCAGCTGATGTGCACTGTCTCTATCCCCTTCTTTCCTCCCAGGGTAACTGATGTGCACTGTCTCTTTCCCCCTCTTTCCTCCCAGGGTAACTGATGTGCACTGTCTCTTTCCCCCTCTTTCCTCCCAGGGTAACTGATGTAAGGCGGGACTCTGACGGGTTCACTGATGTAAGCGGGGACACTGATGAAAGGGCATACTCTGATAGGAACCCTGATGTAAGTGGGGGCTCTGACGGGGACCCTGATTTAAGAGAATACTCTGATGTGGCTCCTAATGTAAAGAGGGTCTTTATTTGAGACCCTGATGTAAGAGGGGAACTCTGATAGGGACACTGATATAAGGGGAGACTCATGGACAGTGATGGGAAGGTGATGGGGACACTGTTGTAAGGGAGGACTCTTGTGAGGACCAGGATGTCAGGTGGGACTCTACCGAGGACACTGATGTAAAGAGAGACTTTGCCTTGTTTTACTTAAATTCTTCCTCTTTGTTTTTAATCATATCATGCTGATTACAAAAGAAATCTAAGTAAAACCAATTTGTTTATTTTTAAAACTGTTTTTATTTCTGCCCACAAAATATCAAGTGGCCCTTGTCTACCGCCAGATGGATAACTCAGAATTATTTTATGAAGAATGCAACAGAAGCAGCTTGATCACAAGTGGACAGGAACACTACAAAATATCAGGTGGACAGGAACACTCAAAACTATTGGGTAGACAGGAACAAAGTTAGGACCTAATAACAGGAAGATCTTACTGTTAGGGCCCAAAGCTTTGGACCGATTCTGGAGATCCTTGGTGTGCTGGTGACATACTTTCTCTTTGAATGTCTTTGGTTTCCAGCCAGTGGTTGCTACAGCACCCATTTATTTTTACAGCCAGTTTCAGGAATGTGTGTGTTGGGAATATTGTGTTGAACATAATGCATTAAAACACACATTACACAATGAATGTGTGTAAGTGAATTGTGGTGCATAACCATTCAGTGTTATTTATAAACCAACAGGGTGGACTGTTCCTTTAAATAACCTGAAATGACTTTTTTAAAAATGCATAAGTAAACTAGATGACATCAAACAATGTAGAAGACAGGAATAAGGTAAATATACAGTAACTTTAGCTTTTTTCTTTGCAGGTACCTTTCGGTGATTCGATGATCCCCGCATGCCAAAGTCCCAGGTGTAATCCTGGATTCTGAACTCTCCTTTAAGCTCCACGTCTAATCACTGTCCAAATATTGCTGCCTCAACCTCCGCAACATCTCCAAAATATGCCCCTTTCTAACCAATGACACAACAAAGCTGTTAATTCACTCCCTGCTCATCTCTCGCCTCGACTACTGCAATTCCCTCCTCATTGGCCTACCTCTACATAGTCTATCCCCCCTTCAGTCCATCATGAATGCTGCTGCCAGACTCATCCACTTTACCAACCACTCTGTGTCTGCTACTCCTCTCTGTCAATCCCTCAACTGGCTTCCACTCACCCAACAAATTAAATTCAAAATACCAACAACTACTTACAAAGCCATCCACAACTCTGCCCCCAGCTACATCACTGACCTAGTCTCAAAATACCAACCTAATCGGTCTCTTCAAATCCTCCTGCACTCTAGCTCCCTCATCACCTCCTCCCATGCTCGCTTCCAGGACTTTTTCAGAGACTCTCCAATCCTATGGAACTCCTTACCCCAATCTGTCCAATTATCTCCTACTCTATTAGCTTATAGATGATCCTTGAAAACCCTTCTCTTCAGAGAAGCCTATCCTACCCACACCTAACAACTGTATTTTCATTTTCTCTATCTGATCATCCCCCACAGCTGTTACCGCTTGTTCCACTTGACCCTCCCTTCTAGACCGTAAGCTCTAACTGTACTGTTTGCCCCCATGTTGTAAAGCGCTGTACAAACTGTTGCCGCTATATAAACCCTGTATAATAATAATAATAATAATAATAATAAGGGAGGGAACCTGGAATGCAAAAAAAAATACATATATATTTTCTATTTTCTTTTATTAAACATATCCAATAAAATAAAATATTATCATAAATTTAGGTCAAAATGTATTCAGCTACATGTTGTAGGTGCTGGCAGTGATCGGCTGATCCTGCCAGGCACAAGTGGTGTGGTGATGGAGACTTGGAATCGCTGCTAAAATTTTCTTCCACGATTGTCTAGTTTATACTCACCTGCCTTTGTTTAATGGACTTTCACTGAGTGGATCACCATTTGATACTTTGTTTAAGTGGACTCTTAAGCAATTTCATTGATATTTTTAAATATTTGCTTTTTTTTTAAATAGCGCTGCTAATGTTTTAGAAAATTTTCTTTGACATATATTTGATGCATGATCCGCTGATCCTGCTAACATTGCATTTTTGGGGACACCGTATACAGCCTAAATGATTGGCTGTAACCTGCTGACAAACTCGTGCTGTGTGTGGTTCTAAAAAAATATATTTTATTCAAGTACTTATTCTTAACTCATAAAAGTCCCCTCTATTGCTCTCAGCCTCCTCCTAATCTCCACGTTCTAAATTAATTAAATATTTTTTTAATGGTAAGAATAGAAAAATTGTCATAAAAAGGATTCCATTAACAGATTTTTGTAGCCTTTACTTTCTAGCTCTTGATCCACTATGCATGAGAACTGTACATTGGTAATATTATTCACAGTCACCTTCATCATGAAATGAAACCTAAGGTGATTGTCTCAGCTTTTCCATTTATGTGGAACATAAAGAATATTGTGCTAAAGTACGTACTCCGGTAATTTCTCACATCAACAGCCCACAGGCCTCTCCAGCACTTCACACTTCTTCTACTATTAAATATTAATAGAGTGGATTAAGAGGAAAAAGTTTTTCTTCAGGGGATCACCACTTACCATTCAGTGAAATTTAATTGTCTCTTACTATACTGTACAATAATACCAGAGGATGAATCCGATGTATGACCAATTCCTGGAATCAGATCAACAGATTCTTCTATTTACATCCATCTACAGTGGGGAAAATAATTATTTTATCCCCTGCAGATTTTTTAAGTTTGCCCACTTACAAAGAAATGAAGGGTCTATAATTTTTTATCATAGGTGTATTTTAAATGATAGAGACAGAATATGAAACAAAAATGCAGAAAAAACACAAAATACAAATGTTATAAATTGAGTTGCAGTTCAGTCCGTAAAATAAGTATTTGATCCCCAAGCAAAACATGACTTGGTGGAGAAACCCTTGTTGGCAAGCACAGAGTTAAGATGGTTCTTGTAGTTGGTGACCAGGTTTGCACACATCTCAGGGGGATTTTGGTCCAATCTTCTTTACAGATCTTCTCTCTAAATCCTTAAGGTTTCTTGGCTGTCACTTGACAACTCAAAGTTTCAACTCCCTTCATGAATTTTCTATAGGATTAAGGTCTATAGACTGGCTAGGCCCCAAATCTGGACATGACCACTAGCAGATCTGTGCATTGCTGTGGAAGCTACAGCAATGCACAGAGCTGCACTAATGAAGCCAATGAAATTTCTTTTTTTTTTTTTTTAACAATCACGTAATAAATACAGCCTTATGTTTATCATTTCAAAAATAATTTTTTAATAAGTTAGGTTTACAATTACTATAACATTCCCAGTGTCCTTATCAGGCCTTGTGTGGCTGTTTTGTGGTCCTTTGCATTAGCTCTTTTCCAGTTGGCCTAGTGCGCCAACATTATCAAGGGCCCCAACGCCAGCTGGTAGGAAATTATTCTTAATCACTAATGCCCCATACACACGGTCGGGCTTTGTTCGGACATTCCGACAACAAAATCCTAGGATTTTTCCCGACGGATGTTGGCTCAAACTTGTCTTGCATACACACGGTCACACAAAGTTGTCGGAAAATCCGATCGTTTTAAACGCGGTGACGTAAAACATGTACGTCGGGACTATAAACGGGGCAGTGGCCAATAGCTTTCATCTCTTTATTTATTCTGAGCATGCGTGGCACTTTGTCCGTCGGATTTGTGTACACACGATCGGAATTTCCGACAACGGATTTTGTTGTCGGAAAATTTTATATCCTGCTCTCAAACTTTGTGTGTTGGAAAATCCGATGGAAAATGTGTGATGGAGCCCACACACGGTCGGAATTTCCGACAACAAGGTCCTATCACACATTTTTCCGTCTGAAAATCCGACCGTGTGTACGGGGCATTAGACAGTTCATTTTGCACCCTCAATTACTGGAGATGCTGATCATACACAAATCGTTTGTGCTAACAGGGTTCTTCAGGCCTAGCTCCCCTCTGCCAGTGTACCCGGAAGCATAGCCCTTTTATTGGTATTACCACCTTTCTACTGCCCCTGTCATACTTCAGGTGGGCAGGCTATTGTGTATTCCGACTTAGATAAGGTCTGACACATCATACCTACATATCCATTGTATAATTGGTTGTGCTTTTAATGTGTATTTTACACTGCTGATGAGTGGTTAGTGGTATACTTAGTAGTTATGCTAAACTGACTTATGTTTCATTTTAAGGTTCAAATTGTCAGAGGGGTTGAGGCCTTTAACAGGTCAAGGCGAGAACAGAGGATCTAGTCTTTCAGCGGCTCCTGTGGGGGTAAGGCTACATCTATCTATCTATCTATCTATCTATCTATCTATCTATCTATCTATCTATCTATCTATCTATCTATCTATCTATCTATCTATCTATCTATCTATCTATCTATCTCTCTATCTATCGAATCTTCTTTTTTTCTCTCTATCTGCCTGAAAGATGATGAAGACAAGTGGTACCTAGATAGAAAAAAAAAGTTAAAAAAGGGGTGAAAAATACCCATTGCATTTGAAACATTGTGCTTTAACAAACAAGGTTGTCTATAAAACATTTCAAAGAAGCCTTGTTTTTCAAACCATGTTTGGATGCCTCCTCACTGATCTGTTTAGTTGCTGGTCTTAAAAACTCATTACTTCATTTATGGCAGTCACTAGCTTTAAACCATCCGGGCAAAGGCTCCATGCCCCTAGCTTGGTCCCAAATTGTGCCCCAAAGAAAGTCATATATTTTTTGAGCTTCATGTGACAGGCAACAAGCCACACAACAGGCTCATTGAGAATAATGGAATCCCTCATCTTGTGCATTGTTGTGTTTAGGGAATTATGTGAAAAAATGCTCAGGAATAAAAGGGGCTTAAACACACTCGATCTGGGAAGCATAAAGTTTAGAATACAGCCAAGATAATTTTGTGTTTACATAAACCAAACTCAGGAGGTCAGTGTGAATGTAGCCTAACTGTTCCACAAAGGCTACTTCCTTCATCCCAGTTGAAATGAGTTCCACTTTTAATTATTCTTTGTTTTCTCTCCTTTAACCTTCAAGGTGACCACAAAACTCAACTGCTAATCTATATAATAATAATAAAAAAAATCAACAGCAAGTGAATTGTAAACTACAATAAACCCTGAAGGCCACAGCCCCAAGTTCACAAGCATGTGCACATTACATAAACATTGTGAAGTGGTGCTCAATTAGTGCAAACATGCTTCCTGATGTAATTATTATTATTTATCTTTTATAGGGTGTGGAAGAGTTTAAACAAGAGATAAGAACAGGAGGTGAGTAGAAATCTTCCATTGGGAACCTCTGTCCATGACAGCTGTCTGAGAGAGCATGTCCCCCCACTTTGTAGAGATTTCCTTTAACTTTCTGTTTCCAGGGCAGGGAGGGAAATGTCACCAATGGGAAAAAGCAAGTAATAAAAATAAACTGTTAAAAAAAAATGTGGTTATAGATGTACATACAGTCTTTTAACTATTTTCCAAATGTATAACTTGATTAAACATTTTTTAAATGCCTAGAAATGCCAAAAAAAAAACAGGAAAGAAAAATACTTTTAGTAGACTATGCAGTTCCTTCAAAGTAAAAAACAAAACAAAAAACAACCAGCAAGTTAATTGCAAACTACGTGAAATGTTGAAGACCACAGATCCTAGTTTACATGCATGTGCACATTATATAAATACTGTGAATCAGTTCATAATTATTGTAAACATGATTGCTTATGTTTTTGGCTTCTTAAACCACCCGTCCCTTCTGAAACATATGAGTAACAATGTGAAGTAATAAGGAAAACAACGGGAAACCCATTAAAGCTCGGTGGGAAGCAAAAAGGAAATAAACACATGCTGTATAATTATAATGTTAACTGAAAGATTCAATAGACAAATACATTTTCTGCATGGCTTCCTAAAAACAAAAGCATTCATGATTTCACGGTCAGCAGTAAACTATTCAGGAAACAAAGGCAGAACGAAAATGTAATTAAATAGATATATAAGCTGAGCTTTGTGTATACTTTGCTTATTTAACATGAAAGAAAAATGGAAACCATTACAGAAGCCGAGGACAGCTGCAATATTAGATTAGAGTTATGGTATCCACCGTACAGGTGTATGGCATATGTTTTCATCCCGTTTGCATAAACAGGCTGAAAATTAAAGGGCAACTCAACCTCAAGTTAAAGGGGTTGTTGTTTTTTTTTTTTTTTAAATAACAAACATGTCATACTTACCTCCCACTGTGCAGTTCGTTTTGCACGGAGTGGCCCTGATCTGCCTCTTCTGGGTTCCTGCGGCGGCGCTGGTGGCTCCTCCCCGCATCGATTGCCCACGTTGGAGAAGGCTCTCCTAAGGTGGACACCCATGCGAGCGCACTCCCAGGTCCAGCTTCTGTGTCCAATCACACAGAATGCAGGACTCGGCCCTGCCCCCCCGGCGCCCGCATCATTGGATTTGATTGGCAGCAGCGGGAGCCAATGGCTGCTCCGCTATCAATCTATCCAATCAGGACACGAGACACCAGCTAGAGTTGGTGTGCTTGTTCCCAGCCGGAGAAAGATCAGGTTAAGGTAAGTAAAACGGGGCTCGGGGGGGGGGGGGGGGCTGCAGAACTACAGAAGTTTTTTCACCTTAATGTATAGAATGCCATGCATTAAGGTCCTGCACCATCCTGGATCCAGGTTTTGAAAACAATTAGCACACGAAATTGGCAGGGGTGTGCAGGGCTTTAATTAGAGATCTGACTATGGTTCAGGGCTCCACTCTGGCAGACAGAGGAGGTCTCTGCTCAGGAGTCAGGAGTACTCCACCTAGGAAAGAGGTGGGAGCTAGTGCAGCAGGAAGCTGCTAGGTGTATGCACATAACTTGTGTGTGTGTGAGAAGACTGTCTGGAGGATACAGACAAAGGGCCTGAAGTGCAAGTGTAAGCCAGGAGGCTGGTGAATATATGTTTTGTGGTTGAGAACTGCTGAAAAAACCCCTGTGAGGACAACCCATGTGATGTCTTAAACTTTGTTGCAATAAAAGTGAGCAATAAAAGACGTTATAAAAACAAAGAAGAATTCTACATCTTAGTATTGGTTAGGCAGGTAGCAAAGGAGGTTCTTTGTACCTCACACCATGTCTAAGTGACAGTGGGAGTGAGTTCCTGCACCTGTCTGAACCACATCAAGAATAATTGCATCCCTACCTTCCACATTGTGGAAAGTTCAACAAAAAGGCACAACACCATAGTAATGTCCTATTACGATTTTATGACCTTGGCAACTGAAGGCAAGATTAGGAAAACATGGTGCATCCAATCTGTATATTAAACATCTACCAAAACTAACACAGATGCAACTACAGTCCTAATTAACAGCCACCCCAAGATTAAACATACCTTGTTGAAGTTCCTCCTGATGCTTCACACAGTATATTACAACTATCCTCTGGCCTTGGGCTAATGGCTATGATTGGTGTAGAAAGAAGAAGGTGGCCGCACACTGGAACAATATGTTAGCCTGAAAGATATCTTTATTGTTGCATACCAGACAGACAATACAGGACCAAGGTTTTCTCTGTCTGGTATGCGACAATAAAGATTTCTTTCAAGCTAACATCTCGTTCCAGTGTGCGGCCACCTTCTTATTTCTACATACTTCAGCTAACAGTGGTGAGGCGGGGCCAGCACCTGTAGAGACATTGCACCTTGATTGTCTGAGCGGTGTATGGTTTGTGTTTTGTGCTCTGGCTATGAAAGGTGGGCAGTGCTAACAAGTATGATGAATATACACTATATAACCAAAACATTTAGACACCTGACCATAATATCTATATGAGCTTGTTGGACATGCTGTTCTAAACTGTGGGAATTAACAGGTGTTTGGCCTCTTCTTTGCAGCTATAACAGCCTTTTCTTTCCCGGGAAGGCTTGTCACAAGATTATGGAGTGTGTCTGTGGGAACCTGTGTACATTCAGCCAAAAGAGCATTGCTGAAGTCAGGTAGTGATGGTGAATAGGAGGGCTTGACTTCCAATTGGCATTCAAATTCATCTCTAAGATGGTCAAGTCAGGGTCACTTGAGCTGTTCAATACCAAACCAGCCAAACCATGTCTTTTCAGAGTAGGCCTTGTAAACAGGGACACAGTTTTGCTAAGAAAAAGAGCTTTCCCCAAACTTTTGCCACAGGTATGGAACTGCACATGTATACAAAATATAATTATGCATTAATACTAAGAATTGTCCCAATTGCTTTGGTCATTTGTCAGTGTTTCTCACCATTAAAGTGAGGAATGTTCATCCCTTGGTCAAATAACAGTGTTCTGTCCTAGCTATTGGCTGTTAGGTCTGATTCATAGGGAGGGAGGTCAAATGTTTCACCTTACTTGTTATGCCACGTACGCACGGTTGGATTTTCCAATGGGAAATCTTGGATGTGAGCTTGTTGTCGAAAAATCCAACCGTGTGTATGCTCCATCGAACATTTGCTGTCGGACTTTCCGCCAACAAATGTTTGCTAGCAGGTTCTCAAATTTTCCGCCAACAAAACTTTGTTGTCGGAAAGTCTGATCGCGTTTACACAAGTCGGTCGCACAAAAGTTCACGCATGCTCAGAATCAAGCAGAAGGAGCCGCACTGGCTATTGAACTTCCCTTTTCTTGGCTCGTCGTACGTCTTGTCATCATCGCGTTCCCATGTTCGGAATTGTTGGCCAACATTTGGGTGACTGTGTGTATGCAAGACAAGCTTGAGCCAATAACCTTCAAACAAAAATCCATGGTTTTGTTGGCGGAAAGTCCGATCGTGTCTATGGGGCATTAGGGTTGGGTAGTGTTGCTGGCTACAGTGGAGAAAAAGTGGAGCATTGGCCATGTGCGTATAAGTTAGGTTAGGGGATTGACCTTTGCAGTGACGCTGTTAGTTTGCCCTGAATGGGCAAGCTAATAAAGTCTCTTTAATATGTGTGTAGTGGACACAGTTTTGGGTACCATTATGGACTCAGCCACCTGGTCTTTCCCATGTTTATCTTTCAAGCGTTGCCTCATATATAGTGGATGTATTTGCAACCTTTAAAGAGTCCAACATCTCTACAGTCATAGTGATACAGAAGACATTTCTTTTTCAATCTAATACCTTTTGCTTTTTAGGAAAGTATGTTTCTTGTATTTCCAGTCATTGCTGCAGCTTTTCCCATAAATCACAACTATTCCCTAAATTAAATAACAAAAAAAGATAAAAGATAAATTGTTGCTGATTAACAGATTAAACACCTGGTGATTCTGGCAGTGACCTCCTACTTCCCAGTGCTGGTGACAATTCTGATTTTTTTTAAGTCAAGTTGCTGCAGCATTGTCACTCTGCTCAATTCAGCATCTTCACATATACTGATATGGAGGGTTATTAGGGCTGTCATTGGCAATAGCCCTCCACTCCCTTCCAATCATGGCAGTACTGATATCCAATACCATTGAGTCTACAGGAAGTAATGCAGTTTGCCTGCTTTCATTCCGCCTCCATGAAGAGTGCCCCTGTGAGGATGCAAAGAAGAGGATTTCTTAACTCCTAGAGCAGTGGTCACCAATCCTTCAGAACTCACTGACAAATAAACTCACAATGTTGAATCCCGCGGACCACTAACATTAATTTGACATGCCTTATATGCACAATGCTCTGACTCTATGCCCCCTCCCACTGGATCACACTGCTGCCTTATACAGACAGACAATGCTCTAGCTCTCTGACCCCCTCCCCCTGCACTCTGCATCACACAGACTCATCATTGGATCTCACCTCCTTATCCAGCCATGTGCTCGAGCTCCGTGATCCCTCCCACAGTCTGTGATCCGCGCTGCTATTAGAAGTCCCCTCCTTCTTCACCTCCCGCTCTCTGCACTACTCCCAGCATCTCCCTCTGAGTTCACAGGAGCTGTAACTACTGATGAGGCATTGAAAATCAATGTGCACTGATACTCTGATAGTATTGACTGTCAGCACACATTGAAAATAACACTGTAAACAACATTGGCTGGCACATATCTGCCACATGTTGATTTGCGGCACAACCCCAGAATCCAGGGACCACTGGTTTGTGACTGCTGTCCTAGAGGAAGTTAATAAAAAATAAAAAAAAAACTGAAATTTACCTGGAGGGGTGGGAGTTGTTCTTAAAACAAATGGCTAGAGAGGGACTTTAAAGTCACTTTTTTGTTTTACTCTCACATTTTAAATGTTTTTTTTCATAAATAATAAATATATATATAACTGTATATATATATATATATAACTATATATATATATATATATATATATATATATATAGATATATATATATATATATATATATATATGATAACACAAAAACTTTTCTTTCACTCATAGTTAGGTCAGCACAGAGAACCTTCAAACCTTCTGGAACAAAGTCATTTGGAGTGATGAGACCAAAATTGAGCTTTTTGGCCACAACTACCAAGGTCAACAAGAGTCAACAAGGCCTATGATGAAAGGTACACCATTCCTACTGTATAACACGGAGGTGGATCTCTGATGTTTTGGGTATGTGTGAGCTACAAAGGCACAGGAAATTTGGTCAAAATTGATGGCAAAATTAATGCAGTATGTTATCAAAAAATACTGGAGGAACATTTGCATTCATCTGCCAGGAAGCTGCACATGGGACGTATTTGGACATTCCAACATGACAATGATCCAAAGGCCAATGACACAAGGACAAGTCGACCTGTTATTGGCTACAGAAAAATAAAGTGAAGGATCTGGAGTTGGAGTGGCCATCTCAGTCTCCTGACCTCTATATCATTGAGCCACTCTGGGGAGATCTCAAATGTGCATGTAAGACAGCCCAATAATTTACAGAAACTGGAGGCTTTACCATCTGAGAAGATAAAGAGCCTCATCCACAAATACCACAAAAGACTTCAGGCTGTCATTGATGTTATAGGGGGCAATACACGGTATTAAGAACTGGGGTATGTAAACTTTTGATCAGGGTCATTTGGGTAGTTTCTGTTGTGATTATGATTTAAAAAGAGTAAACATAGTTGATTGATAATAAATGGCTTCAGCCAAACACTAACCATGAGTGAAAGAAATGTTTTTATGTTATCATTCATATTCTCTGAAAAATGGCCAAGAAATCATAAATTCGGCCAGGGTATGTAAATGAATATTATCTATATTTTCATTATTTCATAGAGGGAGCTGAATTAGATTTTTTTTTCCAACAAAATCTCCAACATCATTAATTTATGCAGGCTGACCTGAAAGCTTACCTGTAATAGCTTAACATTAAAAATTGTATATTATATAATATATTTATGCCAAAAGAAACCTCAACTCTTCGGGCAGAAGATATGCTACAGAACACTTTACAGAACTTCAAAACAGCGGTTCACTTAGCAAACGTTCTAGTCAGCAGTTTTTTAGATGTCACTTTGCCAAGTGGAGTCACAGACACGGGATAGAATAATCTCCCCTTAGAGCCCCCAGTCCTTCAGGATTTGTGCCAAATGACTATAGCAGTGAAATTCTTAAGGATAACGCTGCTGTCAGACTTCGAATCTTCTGTCCGGGTGGTTCTCTGTGTTTTATGTACAGCACCCAGCTCACACACCAGACTTTCTTCAGATCTGCCTGGGGCTGTAGCCACCTCCTTCTGTCTCTACAGAATCCTGCCACTGGAATTACAGATCTAGATGAGAAAACGATGGCCCCTGTCCTCACCAAAGCACAATATGAAAACCTACTAAAGCTGGCCATACATGGAGCAAATTTCAGGTGGTTCCTGATAAAAATTGTCAGCCAAACTGCAGCTGTGGGTCTAATCAGATGCAGCCACTGTTCCAGTATTCTGACAGCCTTGGGTACAAGCTTTCGGAATGCAGCCAGCAGGGGAGATTACGCCATTCACACTGTGTAGCATGAATGGGGAAATTGATAGATCGCTCTTTTTCGACCCTCAGCCTTACCATGTATGGCCAGTGTAACAGTGGTGCTGGACATTTTTCTGCACGCAGCATGTGGTGCAGCGCCATGCAACACAGAATAAAAACACATGCTGGGAGGACGCAGCACCCCTAGAGAGTTGGCATCCACTTATCCCCTGGCAGCAGCAGTTCAGAACCAAGGGAATGCTCCTTGTCAGCTCATATACAGTATGTGACGGGGGGGATTTGCCCTCACTCTAGCATGCTTAGTGGCATGGTATGCTTAGCACCGTGCAGCATTACAGGCCTTCTCAGATGACCGTCCAGAGCACTGTGCAGCATTACATGCCTTCTCAGATGACCGTCCAGAGCACTGTGCAGCATTACAGGCCTTCTCAGATGACCGTCCAGAGCACTGTGCAGCATTTACAAGCCTCCCAACTGTTCATAGCACTGTATGTGGCATTATTACAGGCCACCTCAGACAGACGACTGTCCAGAACACTGTGTATGCCATTACAGGCCCCCTCAGACCACCATCCAGAGTACTGTGTGCATTACAGACCTCCTCAATTGCTTAAATAATACATTACAATTTAACCAAATTTGGTATTAAAATAACAAACGTGACTATACTTACCTGCTCTGTGCAATGCTTTTGCACAGAGAAGCCCCAAACCTCTTCTTCTGGGGTCCTGCTCTTCATTGGGTGCCCCCACGGAAAGCCACTTTCCATGGGGGCACCCAGATTGGCTTACTCCCCAGTCCTGCTGTTGCGTCCATTGCCACAGACAGCGGAAATCAGCCCCTCCCCCGCTCTTGTGTCACTCTTTTTGATCAGGATTGATTTGATTTGAAAATAAAATGGTTTCAGTCAACTAAAATGTACTGGAGATTTTAGGTCAACTAAAGTATGACTACGGCTAAAACTACAATGGCATTTTAGTCAAAAGACTATAAGTAAAACAATTCAGTTAACTAAAATACGACTAAAACTAAAATTGCATTTAAGTCAAAAGACTAAAATATAACTAAACCTAAGTCTATATTGATATCTCCTGATGAAGAGGACCTTGTCCAAGAAACGCGTTCAGCTGCAAAGACTACTATACACAATTGCTACAGTATCTAGATCGATTGTTTTTATATACAACTGTATTTTACTGTAATTTGCTGTCATATGGATTGAACTTTTTGAAGTTTTAGCAAATTTGAATAAATGTACATTTTACCCAAAAATATGCTTTTCCTTAAGAGTCCCACATCTCTACTATTTCAATAGTTGCAATACAACTAAAACTAAATTGAAATTTGACGTAAAAATTAAGAACTGGTCATGACCAGTGACTCCTTTAAGTTTCATCACAGCAGTGAAAATATGTATTAACATCTAAAAATTACCTACAACCCTGGTGCCCAACCTGCAGCCCTTTGGTACTTTGTTATGCAGATTCTAATAAAGAAAGTAGGAGCATTGATTTGCTGTGATAGCAATGATCTCCAGCAGTCTCATGTAACTTGTTCCCAGATTATGACTGCAGAGCATTTCCAGTCTGCAAGAGCACCTGTAGCATGTCTGCAATCTCTATCTCCTCTAGCAAGTCTTTAGTCTCTGACCATCTCCACTAGAAAGTATGCAGTCTCTGACTATCTCCTCTAGAAGGTATGCATTCTCTGCTTATCTCCTTTAGAAGGTATGCAGAATCTGACCACCTCCTCTAACATGGCTGCAGTCTCTGACCTTCTCATCTAGAAAGTATGTCGTCTCTAACCATCTACTCTAGTATGCCTGATGTCTCTGATCATCTCCTTTAGCATATCTAAAGTCTGTGACCATCTCCTCTTGAAGGAATGCAGTCTCTGACCATCTCCCCTAACATGCCTGCAGTTTCTGACCATCTCCTTTAGCATATCTGTAGTGCCTGACCATCTTCACTAGTATGTCTGAAGTCTCTGACAATATGCTCTAGGGTGTCTGTAGTCTCTGACCATCTCCTCTAGAAGATATGCAGTCTCTGTCCATCTCCTCTAAGATGTCTGCATTCTCTGACCAACTTCTCTGCTGTGCCTGCAGTCTCTGATCATCTCCTCCAGCATGTCAGCAGTCTCTAACCATCTTCTCTATTAGGTCTGCAGTCTATGACTTTATCAGCTAGCACGTCTCCAGAATCTGACTATCTCCACTAGTATGTCTGCAGTCTCTGACCATCTCCTCTAGTATGTCTGCAGTCTCTGACCATCTCCTCTAGTCCATGTGTAGTCTCTGACATATGTCTATAAAATGATGTATACTAAGTACTATGTGTTGCCTTTCCTTTCCTCCCATTGTTGCGTTCAGGGCTGCAATTGAGGGCTTCTAGAACTCATAATTTGACAACCACTGATATACAGTCTATATTATCAGCAGCAAAAACACAATATAAATAACTAAAATTAATAAAATAATAATATTAATATAAACAATATACAGAGCTTTAAAATTAAAATCGAATATCTTGGAGCAAGACAGGGCACAGAAACTAACTTTATAAAACTGACATTTCCTGCATGATTAATAATGCATAACAAGAAATAAATAGTTCAGTTGTGGGCAAAAGATTTAGATCAACAAATAATTTTTAATTACTGCAATCAGTTAATTGAATCTTTTAAATGGAGAGTAAATGGAGGTGATATGTAGAATCAAATTCCCGTTTGACAATATTATATTGCGAGCAACAGTTTTTCCTTTGGAGGAAGCATAATTTATTTTTCAAAAAAGCACTCCGTCACCAATAAAATGGACAGTAAAATGGGCATATTTATTTAGATAAATGGGTCCATTTGGCAGCCAGATTGCACACTCCTATATAAAATAAATACATTCACAAAACAATAAAACACAATGTAGACATTTCCTTATCAATATTTGTGAATTAAAGTAAATGGAAGCCTTAAAGTGGTCCTGAGGCCGGGTTCACACTGGTTCGACATGACAGTTATACGAATGTGGATCCGACTTTGCCCGGTGACTTCAGGTCAGACTTCAATGAACGGGATCCGACTTTGATCCCGACAATACCAGGCCTTTTGAGTCTGGCATGAATCTTGAGGAAAAAAACCCTTTGCCAAATAAAAAAAAAAGGCATAGGCCCCCCCCTTCTTTCTGGATCTTAAGGGGGAACCCCCAAGCCAAAATAAAAAAAATGCACAGGGCCCCCCAAAATCCATCCAGACCCTCAACCCAGCATGCAACAAGGCAGGGCAGGTCAGGAAAGGGGGGGGGGGGACGAGTGAACACCCCTCCCTCCTGGGTCATATCAGGCTACATGCCATCAACATGAGGAGGGTGGGTGCTTTGGGGCAGAGGGGCCCTGAGCCCCTCCCACCTCAAAGCACCTTGTCCCCATGTTGATGGCCTGATATGACCCAGGAAAAATTAGTTTTGTTTCAGATAGATTCGTTATGTTTCTAATTTCACGTAGTTAAATCATTTTGGAATTTGTTTCTTTTCATTTATTAATTTTCTAACAAATTCCAAATTGTCAGTATGATTCGAATTCAGATCGACCGATTCTAATTCTGTGTGAAGAATGGCTATAAAGGAATGGGCAGGGAAGCCGGCCGCCGTGTCCTTAACAACCGATGACAACAGGCTTCTCCACAGACAGCTAAATATATACAGAACTGTCGGCCCCAGTCCATAGCAGACCCTTATCTGAGCATGCAGCCCAGGAAAGGACGGGGGATGTGAGCAAGTGCCCCCTCCTGAAACATACCAGGCCATGTGCCATCAGCATGGAGTGGGGCTTTGGGGCAGGGGGGCTCTGCCCCCACAAAGAGCCTTGTCCCCATGTGTTTCAACCGATCTGAATTTGAATCGTTCCAAAAATGTGGAATTCTTTAGAAAACGAATATAAGAAACGAAACTAAGAGAATTTCAAAGAAATTCATTACGATTTCACTATATATTCATATACATCAGAATCTATAGATAATCAAAAATGCGTCCGAATTTACATTCAGACCGAAACGAATTGCAGATGTCTAATAGGCTCCGGCCATTTGAATGGCTGAACCACTATAACATCACTCCCATGCATGCATAGCTCTTCCAATGGGCGGCATGTATTCTCTGCATTAACTACTTCAATACAGGGCACTTACACTTACAATTGCGCGGTCATGCTACACTGTACCCAAACAGAATTTTGTCATTTTGTTCCCACAAATAGAGCTTTCTTTTGGTGGTATTTGATCACCTCTGCGTTTTTTATTTTTTGTAAAAAAAAATAAAAAAGACCTAAAATTTAGAAAAAAAAAAAGTTTTTCTTTTGTTTCTGTTATAAAATGTTGTAAATAAGTAAGTTTTATCCTTCACTGATGGGCACTGATTAGGCAGCACTGACAGCCACTGATAAGGTGGCATCGATGAGGTTGCACCAATGAGGTGGCACTGATGGGCACTAACGATGAGCACTGATATGCGGCACTGATGGGCACTGGTAGGCAGCACTGATGGACATTGATAGGCGGCACTGATGGGCACTCATGGGTGGCACTGGTGGGCACTGATAGGTGACACTGATGGGTACTGAAAGGCTGCACTGATGGGTACTTATGGGTGGCACTGATAGGTGGCACTGCTGGGCACTGATGGGCACTGATAGGCAGCACTGATGGGCACTGCTGGGCACTGATACATGACACTGATGGGCATTGATATGCGGCACTGATAGATGGCATTGATAGGCATCACTGATGGCACTGGCAGGCATTGGGGATGGCCACTGATTGGCAGCTGCCTGGGCACTGACTGGCATGTCCCTGGTGGTCTAGGGTGGCATACCTGATAGTCCAGTGTGGTGGCAATCCCTGGTGGTCCTAGCGACATCCTGGTGGTCCTGAGTGGGCATCTGAGAGGATAAACAATCAGCACAGACCCCACCCTGTCAGAAGAGCGGCCGGTCGGCTCTCCTCTACTCGCGTCTGTCAGAAGTGAGTGAGGAAAAGCCGATCAACGGTTCTTCCTGTTTACATTGTGATCAGCTGTGATTGGACACGGCTGATCATGTGGTAAAGCGCCCCCATCAGAGGCTCTTTACCGAGATCGGTGTAGTGGTGTGTCAGTCTGACTGCGCGAAAGCGGTCGTTCTGGAGGGCCGTCATATGACGTCCACCTAGAATGAGAGCTGCACCACCCCACCGTCATTGCCAGGGCGGACGGCAAAGTGGTTAAGGTAAAAAACCTTCTGTGTGCCTTTTAATATTCTTTAGGTGCAATAGAACACTCCATTCATAATCTTACACAATGCCTTCTCTGCAGAGTAAAAGCTGTTATGACTTCAAATGGGGAGCCAACATCATATAAATGGTTTTGAAATAGGATGTCAGACAAGCTCAAATAGGTGTGCTGGTCAGGTGTCCATCAACATTCGGCCATATACAGTTTTTAAACTTTAAAATTAAATATAAAGAATATCTAAGTAGCCTCTCCTTTTCTACTGATTTGGGATTTCCTGTAGTGTAAATATATTAATGTCTTAACTGCCAAAGGATTATTTCTTGTTCTGTTTAACCACTTCAGCCCCGGAAGATTTGGCTGCTCAATGACCAAGCCATTTTTTGCAATAGGGCACTGCATCGCTTTAACTGAAAATTGTGCGGTCGTGCGATGTTGTACCCAAACAAAATTGACGTTTTTATTTTTTGCGCTATAAACAAAAAAAGAGCGACAATTTTGAAAGGAAAACAATATTTTGCACTTTTTGCTCTATTAAATATTCCCAATTTAAAAAGACAAAAAAAGTTTTCCTCAGTTTAGGCCGATATGTATTCTTCTACATATTTTTGGTAATAAAAATGGCAATAACCGTATATTGATTGGTTTGCGCAAAAGTTATAGCATCTACAAAATAGGGGAAAGATTTATGGCATTTGTTTATTTATTTTTTTTAACTAGTAATGGTGGTGATCGGCGATTTTTAACGGGACTGCAACATTATAGCGGACAGATTGGACACTTTTGACACATTTTTGGGACCACTGACAATTATACAACAATCAGTGCTATAAAAATGCACTGATTACTGTGTAAATGTCACTGGCAGGGAAGGGGTTAACACTAGGGGGCGATCAAGGGGTTAACTGTGTTCCCTGTGTGTGTTCTAACTGTAGGAGAATGGGAGTTATTGGTGGAAATGACAGATCGTTGTTCCTAGCTAGTAGGAACAAACAATCTATCTCTCCTCTCCCCACAGAACAGGGATTTGTGAGTTTACACACACACGTCCCTGATCTGGCTCTCGTGACCATGATCACGCATGGTCGGCGGTCATTGCGACAGCTGGCCATGCGCACCGACACCCCCGCAATGCAGCGGGTGCGCACACGTGTCCGCTATCCTGCTTAAAGGGACCAACGTACAGCTATGATGGTTCGTGGGATCATGCCGACCTTCTATAGTATAATGACAACGGCTAGTCGGCAAGCGATTAACAAGTATGGCAATCCGGATGCCCCTGGCAAACAGCTTAGCCATGTCGGGCACCTCTACCTTATCCAGAACACACCCTCAGTCTACTGATATAGAAAAAAAAATGGCAACAGTACACAGATGAATCACCATCGTGCTGAATATGCTCTCTCCTCCTGTAAAGATGTTCTCTGTGTTAGACTGACAGCACAGCACAATCCCTGATCGGCTAGAACTGTCAAACCTCACTGTCTTTATCTTGCTGGAAAGCATACTTAAATCCATGTAAATCCAACATTACATATTCACGATATGTGCCTGCTGTACTCGTATGAGAAAGTATTCTGTTTTCTTTGTATTGTTTCCTTTGTGTGAAAACCCTGATGTTCCTGCCAGTCCCCCTGCTTTGCTATTAAAAACAGACCACACTAAGCAGGAGAACACACCATGGACAAATCTGTAGCTGTGTTGGGAACTCAGGCTGCTCCCCTTCCTGCACAGACATTCACTGGGAAGCTCAGTGTATTGTTGCTTCTCCTCCCCCTAGCTCCTATGCAGCTGGGAACAGAGGGAATGTGATCACTTATCAAAAAAAGGTAAAAAGTATTTATAATATATTTTTATATCTATACACAAATGTTTTGCCTTTCATTTCTTTTTTAAACTGAATGGGTTGTATTGTTTACAATCACTTCAGGTTCATCTTTTCCATGCATGATATAATAAACAACATGATATAATAAACTGTCGTTTTTTTTTTTAAGGTTCCTTCATTTCATTGTCATACACCTGTAGGCCATTTGGACCCCCCTGGAACTCTGGTTGAAAAAACTCCCATTTAGCAATAACCATGTCCTTCCTTGTTGCTAGTGCAAGGAAACCTTTGTTTTTCACTCCTGCAATGCTGGAAGTGAACATCCAATGGTTTCCACATACTAGCAACAAAGAAGGACATGGAAGGGTAATGCTAACTGGGAGTTTTTCAGCCAGGCCACTGTTGGGGCCAGTATGACCTACAGCAGGGACATGCGGTGAGGTGAGTGGCTGGTGAGGCGCTGGCTAGTTTCAGCGCCAGATACACACAGGTTACATACGCCACGAACGTTAGAGTGAAATCAATAATTCTAGCACTAGACCTCCTCTGCAACTCTAAACATGTAACCTGTAAACATTTTTAAAGCGTCACCTATGGAGATTTTTAAGTACTGAAGTTTGGCGCCATTCCACAAGTGTGCGCAATTTTAAAGTAAGACAAGTTAGGTATCTATTTACTTGGCGTAACATCATCTTTCACATTATACACAAAAATCTTGTTAACTTTAGTGTTTTTTTTTAAATTTATTCATGAAAAGTTTTTTTTTTTTTTTTTAAACGCGGATGAAAAATTCAGTAATTTTCTAGCAAACAAATGATGATTTTTACATGTAGGAGAGAAGTGTCAGAATTGGCCTGGGTGGCAAGGGGTTAATTACCATAAGTAATATACAAATAATTATTATATATTGTTTTTACGGTAATTTACTATATTTTGAAAAATGGACAAATTACTGAAGTTTGAATTTATAACTTCAAACCAGAAATTTCACAGTAAATAGATAAATAATAAATTATTATGTTATTATAACACATAGTATACTAATATATGATTTAGCTTGATTAAAACAGTACCTTTTCAGCAGCAGCAGATTCTCATTCTCCCTCTTAACTGTGTGAGAAAAATATGGGATTATGGGTAAATCTTATATACATAAACCCATGTATTTCCTTGTAGTTAATAGGCCTGGGCTGGAAGGGAGCATTTGTCTTTTAGACACGCCCACTTCTATGACACTGCAGTGAGAGGCGTGCATTGATTCAAGACTCCAAGCTGTCCATTGAACTCAGTGCCTCTGACAAGAAGTGAGGAGAGGCACTGTGAGCTCATCCTCTCAGTCTGCTGCAAACAGAGTGTGCCGGTGTCTTGCCGAATAAGTTTCTTCGGCGGATAAGTCCCCCCCTGTACTGCGCAGGCGCAGCATGAACTACTAACAGCCGCCGGAGATAGCCGAAGCTCAAGATCGACAATCAGCTGTACACGGCGCCTGCGCTCTGGGTCCAGGTTCCTTCTCTACCATCCAAGTGGACCTAGAGGGGGAATCTAAAAGAGCCGAGCGAAGCGAGGCCGTGCCCGAACCTTGGCGAGCGAGCCCGCGAGGGGCCCTCTTACAGGCGCCGTGTACAGCTGATTTTCAGCTATTCCGCTTCGGCTATTTCCGCCGGATCCTACTGCGCAGGGGGAACTTATCAGCCAAGAGGAACTTTCTCGGCAGAACACCGGCTTGTATTTAAACTGGCCACGCTGTATGTAGCTTCTGACAGTAGCTTATGTAGCTCTGCGCAAGGAGCCCCGTATCTCCGGAACCATAGGTGGCAGGAGCCCCAAATTTTGACCAGTGGTGGGGTAGGACTTCAGTCTCTGTGACCCCAGGTCGCCAAGCTATGACCCTTGAAGCTCAATTGTTTTTTAATGTTCATGGCAGGTGAGGGTCTGACTCACCTCCCTCCCCTGACTTTTGAAATGAATGAACAATGCTGCAAAGTTTTTAAAGTATAACTAATGCTTTTTTTTTTTGTTTTGAATGGACTGGAGAGCGATTAAAACACCTGTGTTTTTATTGCTGTCTGTGCCCCTATTAGAGGGATTGACCCTCTCTATTTGTCATATTTACCATTATCATTGAAAGTGAAAATAAAAGAAAATCCTAAATTTTGGTCTGTCCCTAGAAAAGTAATAGAAGGGAAACTTTCCAATAGGGACACTAGTTCTGGTGACCTGGGGGCCCCAAGGGATTCCCTTAGTTTGCAGGGATTTCCCCTCACTTCCTGTCCTGCCCAATGGGACACATATAACAAAAAAAACCTGACAAGGGTTATAACCCTCTCTTTCTCTATCCAAATGAAAAAAAAAGTTGCCTATAGTTCTACTTTAATATCCACTGGAGTCCCATTGCATAGGTTATTTTTTGGAAAAAAACGAACTTAGCCTTTAGCCAATTGCCAACCGTCCCAAAGCTTATTTACTGCTACAGGCAGCCATTCTGTGCAGAATCATATATACAGGTATATACATGATTCTGCACTTCCAGGTTCTGGGTACGTGTGCGTGCCGCCGATGGCTCACTCCTGTCGTGATTTTAGACAGCAGGAACTGGTCAGCAGGTCCCCGCCAGCACCCGCTGATCGTTAGTTACTTTGACGGAATGCCAGTCTGCCTTTGTAAACAAGACAGATTGTGATTCTGTCAGTGCAGAAGGCATGGATCCTGTGTTCCTGTAAAGCAGAAACACCGATCCATGCCTTCCCCTAGTAAAAGCACCTCCCCTACTACACTGAATCACAGGCTAGGTACACATTTAACCCTTTGATCTCCCCTGATGTTAACTCCTTCCCAGCCAGTTTCATAAGTACAGTGGCAGTGCATATTTTTATCACTGATCACTGTATTGGTGTCACTGGTCCCCAAAAAAAGTATCAAAAGTGTCAGTTAGGTGTCCGAATTGTCCACCACAATATCACAGTCCTGCTGTAAGTCACTGAGCGCCGCCATTACTAGCAAAATAAATAAATAAAAATATCCCATAGTTTGTAGACGCTATAACTTTTTCGCAAACCAATCAATATACACCTTTTGAGATTTTTTTTTACCAAAAATATGTAGCAGAATACATATTGGCCTAAATTGAGGAAGAAATTAGATTTTTTCAATTTTTTATTCAATATGTTTTCTAGCAGAAAGAAAAAAAATATTGTTTTTTATTTCAAAATGATTGTTTTCTTTGTTGATAGCGCAAAAACTAAAAAACGCAGAGGTGATCAAATGCCATTAAAAGAAAGTTCTATTTGTGGGAAAAAAAGAACATAAATTTTATTTGGATACAGCGCCGCACGACCACGCAATTGCCAGTTAAAATAATGCAGTGCCATAACGCAATAAATGGCCTGGTCAGGAAGGGGGGTAAACCTTCCGGGGCTGAAGTGGTTACATTTCCTTAACTGCTTGCTGACCAACCACCATCATTATACTGCGGCAGGTTGGCACGATCCCGCGAGCCGCCATAGGTATACGTTGGCTCCTTTAAGCGGAATAGCAGGCTTGTGTGCACGCCCGCTGCACTGTGGGAGTGCCGATGCTCGCGGCCAACGGTCGTGATGACCGCCGGTCTGGAGCAATCGCGGGCACCAGATACAGAACACGGAAGCGTGTGTGTAAACACACAAATCCCTGTTCTGTTCTGTGAGGAGAGACAGAACGTGAGTTCCTAATAGCTAACACACACAGGCAACACAGTTAACCCTTTGATCACACCCTAGTGTTAACCCCTTCCCTGCCAGTGTCATTTATACAGTTATCAGTGCATCTTTATAGCACTGATCGCTGTAAAAAATGCCAATGGTCCCAAAAATGTGTCAAAAGTGTCCGATGTGTCCGCCATAATGTCGCAGTCCCGATAAAAATCACAGATCGCTGCCATCACTAGTAAAAAAAAAACTAGTAATGATAAAAATGCTATAAATCTATCCCCTATTTTGTAGACGCTATAACTTTTGCATAAACCAATCAATATACGCTTATTGCGATTTTTTTTTTACCAAAAATATGTAGAAGAATACATATCGGCCTAAACTGAGGAAAATTTTTTTTTTAATATAGTTTTGGGGGATATTTATTACCGTATATACTCGAGTATAAGCCAACCCGAATATAAGCCGAGGCACCTAATTTTACCACAGTTTTGACCAGTTCTGTCACATGCCTTTACTCCGTGAGATCCGTGAGAATAATCCTGATGATTTCAGGAACTTTCTCAGGATGACGGACCCTGTATTTCACCGTTTGTTGGCTTTGCTGACCCCCTATATTGGCAGGCAGGATACCTGCATGAGGCAAGCCATCACTCCGGAGCAGAGGATATTCGCCACCCTGCGGTACTTGGCGATGGGGAGAAGTCTCCAGGATCTCAAGTTCTCGACAGGCATCTCCCCCCAGGCTCTGGGGATCATTATCCCAGAGACCTGTTCTGCCATCATCCAGGTCCTGCAGAAGGAGTATATGAAGGTAAGATTTTTATCCTTTACCATCACATTTTATTGTTTTTAATGTTTGATAATGTATTGTATTTATTTCCACATTGCCTAATTACCATGATTATAATATGCTGTGAATGTCCCCTTTGTCCTCATGCATGTTGGATTTTTAGGTAATTTTTATTTTTGTCCTTGATACATATTTGCCTTTACTTACCTCCCCAGCATGCTCTCCTGGCCTATATTCACCTCGTCTAGTCACTTAACAATGTATTTTGTCAGCTCCATAGTAGTGTTTTACCCTAAATACCCCCTAAAATGTCTAAAATTGGGATTTGTGCTTTAAATTCTGGCAGAGTGCCAGAGGTTTTTTTTTTGGGTCACAAAATCATTTGGAACCCCCCTCCCCCCAACTGCTAACTCAGCTGATACCAATCCTCTATCTGCTGACTTTGCCAAACCCATACACACTATACCCACCTCTTTTGTGGTCAGATTTATGGATGAATTTCCCAAAGCATGTGGTGCAAGGGCCTGCCTGAATACTTTCAAATGGTACTGTTTGAAGTTTTTGGATCCTATTATTATCTTGATAGGTAATAGCAGAATGTAAAAATGTGCTCAAATGTGTACAGTGTGTATTTATCTCTTTGTATTATGACACTTCTTACCTGTCCAGTGGGCTGCCAATAGTGTAAGTAAGGAGGGGCTGGCCAAAGTAATACACATTATTTAGGCATTCATCTCTCTATGAAGTGGAGAGGGTTACCTGTCCAAAACATCCCCACCCCCCGTAAAATTCACAAAATGGCCCATGAGGGGGGGGAATCTGATAGGTGGACCTTATACCTTTGTCTTTAAATACTCCTTAAAATAAATGTAATACTGATGTTGGCCAAGAATGCTTGTGTCTAATCTGCTTTCCATGTTTATGTGAAAAATTATTAATTTTATTTTCTTGTTTGTCTCCGCAGTTTCCTTCCAACCCACAGGAATGGCAGACTGTGGCCTCCCACTTTGCCCAGCGGTGGGACTTTACTAACTGCAGAGGGGCATTTGATGGGAAACACGTCCACATTGTCCCACCACCCAACTCGGGGTCATACTATTACAACCACAAGGGGTTCAATAGTATTGTGTGTTGGCGGTGGTGTCGGCTACTTACGAGTTCCTGTATGTGGACATGGGGAAGAATGGCCGGATGTCAGATGGTGGAGTCATCAGCCAAACGGAGTTCTACAGGCGTCTCCAGAATGGCAGCTTGGACTTGCCACCTCCAGAAGACAATGTGGAAGGACTCCCTTTCATCTTCGTTGCGGATGAAGCGTTTGCGCTGGGGGAGCATCTAATGCGGCCATTCCCTATGAGGACCCTCACCCTGGACCAGAGGGTTTTTAATAACCGGCTGGCCAGAGCCAGAAGAGTGGTGGAGAACACGTTTGGAATAATGGCCAGCCGGTTCCGCCTATTTCTCACACCCATACACATGGCGAAGTATAAACTCAATCATATCATCCTGACGTGCTGTGTTCTCCACAACTTGTTACGGAGAAATTCTGTGAACTATGCTGGCTCAGTTGGGCCTGAATCCGGAATTCAAGTAAATGAACCAACCCTGATGGCACTTGAAGCTGGCTGTCCTGGCTTTCCCCCCCTGAGTGCCCACGCGATCCGTCTAAGATACCTTGAATACTTTGCGGGTAGGGGGGCCATCAATATGCCAGACAATGTCTGAGACATTTTTTAAATAAAAAAAATTTGAACAACTAAAATATTTGCTCACATTTACTGCTTGTCTTTCTTTTAGCTGACCCTGACATACATTTGGGGAGTCCTGAAAATGGCGTGATTGTGTAACATTAGAAAGCACTGTTGGGTGTTATTTACTAAAGGCAAAGACACTTTGCACTACAAGTGCACTTGAGACTGCACTGAAACGGCACTTGTAGTGCAAAGAGGAATTGCCCTTAGGAAATAACCCCCATTGTCATAGAAACCAACAATTTTACCAACCAACAATTTGGGGAGCATTGAAAGAAGAATCCACACATTCTTGATTATCAATCTTTTTTTTAATACAAGCACAATCACATGTGCATTTATTAAAACAAACCAACATGTTTGTTGTATAACAATTTTTGGGGTCACATTAATAAAAGTAGAAATGTCCTTTTAAGGTAAAACAGGCATGTTTAAAACCAACAAGAAATACACAAATCTGGAACTTACAAAGTTCAACTTTGTTAGAAATTGAAGGCAATATCAGACATGAGTATTTATAAACTGTGTTTGATATTGCGTTCAGATGGGGTGAAGTCACCCCTGGAAAAGCCAAATTTTGAAGATGCACACAAATTGCCAAATGTTAACATGTGCTAGCTGCCATCATGGGGGATCAAGGGACGTGTTTTGTGGGTTCAACCCCTTCCTCTCAGCTACTTCATTATTGAGGAAGGGGTTGCACCCACAAAATGCCTACATTGATCTCCCATGATGGCAGCTAGCACATGTTGACACACTGTGTGCATCTTCAAAGTTTGGCTTTTCGAGACTATGTTAAAAAAGGTGCAACAATTTTTGTGGAAAAAATGCAAACTACATTAGGGATTTCAAGGGCTTTTAAACTCTCCATAAAACATCAATGATGTTCTTCATTTTGTTTATAACATCATTGATGTTTTTCTGGATGTTTTCCAAGTCCCTATTACACCCCATGATCTCCCTGATCAGGATCTGGGCACTCTCACTGGTGAAATGTCCTTCATCCACAACATCATGATCACCTAAAAATATAGAAAAAAAAACAAAAAACATGTATTATAAATCTGCCAGCATCCATCTCTTACCTGAGCCTGTGTTCGCAGACACTGACCTGTTGTGGTGACTATTTCCACCACGTTTCCTTCCTCCTCCTCCTCCTGTTGGCTTTGGTGGATTTCCACTTCCTCATGAGGTGGGGGGTCTGTGGTCTCCTCGGATGAGTGGTGTCCTCCGAGCCTTGTCTCCCCTATGTAAACAAAAAATAGGTATACTTAGCACACAGATAATTTATGACAGAAATAGGAATATGAAACATTGCTTGGAAGTGGGGTACAATTGTCTATTTTGGCAGAGTTCCAAGATGAAGAAATATTTTTACTTTGTCAAGCTTGAATACTTACCTGTTTTGTTCAAGCTTCACAGATGGAGACACCCCTATAGTATACACTGGAGCACCTGTGTGGGGCCCCCTAATAAAAAGGGTGTTCTTTTGTCCCACACTAGTGCTCCTGTGTCCAGATGTGTAAACAGCTGCTGAGTGTCCTCTCCTTGCACAGAATCTAGTTTGCATTTCATTCTAGTTAACAACCCATCTAGACAACAAAATTATTTGAAGAGAAGTAGGCTAGCAAAAATGTATTCAAATGCATATGTTCAAAACATAGTGTTTTCTATGCCGAACGAACAATGTTTCCTACGAACGAATAATGTGTACACAAACATGAAAGTTGCCATTTTAAACTGTACAACAGTAAAGAAAAGCACATGGAGCAGCACGAACGTTAGAAAAATAAAGAATAGGAACACAGGACTACTTACTTTTTTGCAGCACTCTCCTGATCCTTCTGTACTGCTAATGCTCCCTTAATTTGAGGTCCGACCACCGCTTCCTGAGTTGATCTTTCGATCGTCGTACCCCAAAATTCCAGGGCAAACTCTTGACTACTTTCGCCATGATCTTGGCCTTTCTGACATTGGGGTTGGGGTAAGGTCCATACTTCCCATCATAGTCGGCCCTCTTCAGTATGTCCACCATCTCCAACATCTCCCCAAAGGACATATTTGAGGCCTTAAATCGTCTCTCCCGGGATCGGGATGTTTCTGGCTCAGGGCTTTCCTCCTTCTCCTCGTTACTGTAATTAGCACGCACCTGCTGTGTCTCCGTCACGTGCTCTTCCCACTGCGCCGAAAGAGAAGGGGCGGGGAATAGACTAGAAAGAACGTCAGGGCCGGGCGGAGTTTCACACATGCGCAGTGTATCTGCGCATGTGGAAGGAGGAAGGAGTATCTGAGGCGCTGATCGTGATAACGAAGGTAAGATTTAAAATTGGGTCTATTATGCTTCTAGATTGAGGCCTATATTGGGACAAGATTAGGAGACTTTAGCCTTACATTAGGGTTTGTCTTGTGTTGTGTCTTAAGAGAAAATGGATATCTTGAAGAATCAGGAGTTTATCTGCATATTCATAGATATGTTCAGGGAGCTGCCCTGTCTGTGGCAGGTAAACCACCCTGATTATAATAACCAAACAAAGAGGAAGGCAGCACTGGATAATTTGCTGCAATTTGTGAAGCCGGTGATCCCCACAGCAGACATCCCCTATTTGAAGGCCCTAATTGATGGCATGAGGAGCACTTATCTAAGGGAGCGCAAGAAGGTCCAGGATTCCCAGAGATCAGGAGCTGCAGATGACATTTATGTCCCCAGGCTGTGGTACTACGACAGACTGCATTTTCTGGCAGGTCAGACTGAACCCAGGCCAGCACTCTCCAATCTTCCTTCCAGGCTTCCTTCCCCCCCAGCTGAGGCTTCTGACGCCCAACCTGGGCCTTCCAGGCAGCAACATGTGGAGGAGCCCAGCTTGAGTCAGTTATAGCATTCTTCTAAATATTTCTGGTTGGCAAATTAATGATGTTAAATATGTTAGTTTGGATTCCTAATTTCTGATTGTGATTGATGAACCACAAACTAAAACGATGTCCCTTTTCCATACACAGGGAAGTCTCAGCCAGGAGGTGGCCGGGCCAAGTAGGCTGCCCAATACCCAGGTCCATACCCTCCGTCTTCAAAGACAAAGTGGCAGGAAGAGGAGTAACCTGGAGGAGGCTGCAATAGGCCTATTTTGGAAGGCTACTGAGGCCCTCAGAACACCCCGCAGTGTGGAAGGGGATTTTGCTGCCTTAAAAGCATGCAAAATGCTGCAAATGGAGGAGGGCCAACACGTCTTATGTGAGTGCGTCATTTTAGAAGCTCTACAGAAGGGGTTGAGGGGCCAGCTCACATGCGAAAACCACATTTGTGAGCTCACCAATGGTCCTCCTCCTCTTCCTCCAGGTCCTTCTCCTCCTCCTCCAGGTCCTACTCCTCTTCCTGCCACACCTCCAACACCAGAGCCACAGCTGGGAAGGAAGCATGTAAGGAAGACCAGAGAGTGATGACCTGGGTTCAGTCTGGTCTGACAAAAGATGCAGGCTCTTGTATGACCACAGCCTGGGGATACAGATGTCATCTGCTGCTTTCATGATCTCTTGGACTTCTGGACCAGATTGCAGTCCCTTAGATATGGACTCCTCAGGACACCAATTTTGCATTTAAATAATTGATATGTGCCCTGGGGGCCAAAGGCTTTGCCAATCTATGCTGTTTCTCCAGCGTTGCCTCCCTCTTTGTTTGGTTATGAGCCCTTAATAAAGGAATTTTTGATTCAATTATACTCGCCTATGTGTGTTTTCCTTCAAAAAGGACAGTTTGTTTGTGAGGAGGCAGGTACATTTCAAAAATACAATGTGAAATTAACAAGAGACACCAACACCAAACAATCTCCTTGATATTAAATAATACAAGATAATAATGGTGTTGTGATAACTTGACACACAAAACGCACCCAAAAATATTCTGGTCAAAAAAAAAAAAGATCAGGCTTGAAAAAAAATAAAAAATTGATAATTTTTTCCTCAGATGTGACAAATCAAAATATTATATTGATGAAATCATGATAAATAATAAAGAAAGAAGTTTGTGAGAAGTCTGTGTGAATATGAGCAGCAAAACTACTTCATTCTTCTAGCATTATAAAGAAGAAGAGAGTGCGCTGCATTAAACAATTTCAAACATTGCACCGTGACGAAAGTGCTATATCCATTCCGAACGCTAATTTTACCAGACCGAGCAGTTCCGTCTCAGATTTTCTTCTGAGCATGCATGGCACTTTGTGCGTCGGAATTGTCCACACACGGTCGGAATTGATGCGATCGGATTTTGTTGTCGGAAAATTTTATAGCCTGCTCTCAAACTTTGTGTGTCGGAAAATCCGATGGAAAAAGTCAGTTGGAGCCCACACACGGTCAGAATTTCCGACCACAAGCTCCGATTGCACATTTTCCGTCGGAAAATCCGACTGTGTGTACAGGGCATAAGTGTCAAAGAGGGTCAACAATGCCCATCTCCATGCCTCACTGTGCCCATTTGCATGTCTCACTGTGCCCATTTGCAGCCTCACTGTGCCCATTTGCAGCAATGGGTCCCCCGAACTTCAAACTCGGTAGTTAAGGGTTCCTAGATGCCCCCTAGCTGCAGCCAAAATTTAGGGTCTCTGGACCCAAAGAGTCCCAAAATGACATTGCTGCAGATAGACACAGTTGACCGAATTTGGGGCCCCGTATTTCGGGGCCACTTGGTGCTAGGAACCCCAAATTTTGTGTGCAAACCCAGTGGAACTAGCACTACAACATTAAAGCTGGGGTTCCTAGCACTAAGTGGCCCCGAGATACGAGGCCCCAAATTCGGTTCAGAAAATGTCAAGCACTTTTCTGCAGCAGAGAATGACACTTTCCGAACCGACTTTGGGGCCCCGTATCTCTAGGAACCCCAGCTTTGGATATGTTGTAGTGCTAGTTCCACTAGCACTACAACTATTGCACACCAAATATGGGGTTCCTAGCACCAAGTGGCCCCAAGATATGAGGCCCCAAACTCAGTTTGGCAAACGTCATTCTCTGCTGCAGAAAAGTGCTTGACCCAAGTATAAGCCGAGGGGGGCATTTTCAGCACAAAAAAATGCGCTGAAAAACTTGGCTTACACTCGAGTATATACGGTAGAGCAAAAAGTAAAAAATATTGTGTTTTTTTCAAAATTGTCGCTATTTTTTTGTTTATAGCGCAAATAATAAAAACAGCATAAGTGATCAAATACCACCAAAAGAAAGCTCTACTTGCGGGTAAAATGGGACGTCAATTTTGTTTGGGTGCAGTGTCGCACGCCCGCGCAATCGTCAGTTAAAGCGACGCAGTGCCGAATCGCAAAAAATGGCCTGGTCATTCAGCAGTCAGATCTTCCGGGGCTGAAGTGGTTAAATCATGTAGATTGAAATTTAAAACAACAATGCTTTTATTTTATAGTGTAGTTGTACTGTAAATATTAATTCTCCGAGTCCTGGGATTTGCAGCTTGTCTCTCAAAGTCTTTTAGTAAATTCCCATTGTAGTGTTTTGTCCTTTGCATTTGGTGTGTGGACCTACATATTTGATCTACATGTAGTGAAAATGTTCTGCTTATTGTATTGACTTGTTCTCAGAATTCCATCAGCGGAAATTTCAAGGAATTTCCACTTGTTTGTTTTCATACCTTATGCTTTATCAGTGTTGATTGCTGCTATTTCCTCTGGAGCTGCAGCAAACTGCTCTGGGGCATATGTTTATTGCCTATCTCATTTGCATGTCTTTCTTCAGAGAATGCAAGATGTCAGCAAGTCCAATGCTTTTATCAAGGGCTTTGCTAATCTGGTTTGCCGTGCTCAGATCTGTTCCTTGAATTTGCACATTTCCAGAGAAGACATTAATTCTTTATGAACACCATAATGTTTAGATTTATGATTTGCTCACAAAGAGAATAAAGGTGCTGCTTTTGATATATACTGTATTTTACTGGTGGAAAAAAAAATCAATTCAAGAAAGTAACTGCATTTGTTATATTGGAAGAACAGCGCTTAATAAGCATCACCACATTTTTTTTTGTGACACATTTTAGGTTGTTCTGTACAAGATCTGTAAAGAATACCTGTGTATTGACTGCTGCCAGTGCTGCCTTCTTTTGAGGTAGTTGCTAGGTCATTGGCTCTCATGCTCATCCTTCAGCTTTACTACTTAATGCTCACCTGGAGGAAGAAACAGGCTAGGAGTTAAAGTGTTACTAAACCTGCAACAGTAAAATCAGTCTGTATATGCAGTAAAGCATGCTTGTTATACTTACTGTGGAACCTAAAGGGTTAATCCTATGCATTGTGTAAAAACGTAGTTTGATTCTGTCTTCTTTGATCCTCCCCTTCTTCCACAGTTCCCAATCCATCTCATGATAGTACAGAGCCTTCGGGGCACTCTGCACATGCTTAGTTTGGTGTGTATTGCTAAAGTTTTTTTTTCTTTTTCCTTGGAAGACTGCATGTGATCAGCATAGGGTCAATCAGCACTGTCCAGAGAGAGGGTCAGGGGACATGCAGCCTCATAGGACAGTCAGAGAAGAATGAAAACTACCCCTACAAAATTTAAGCAGACAACGATAGAAGTCACAAGACTGCTCTATACTGCTGGTGATGAAAGGTATTTAGCAGTTTATATTTACTAAAATATATTGCATTTCCATGTTCTGTGTACTGCGGGAGACCAAATATAGTGAATGCAGGGTCCTGGGTTTAGTAATACTTTAAGACCGATTCAGCTGTGTACTTGACCAGATCAGTTTAGACCCCTGGTGCCCAATCTTTACATTACATATATTGAACATTATGTGTGGCCCTTTGGTGATGTCAGGGGCTGCATTTGATGCCCCTTTTAGTTCATAAGTTGGCAGCCACTGGCTTAGACAGTTGTTTAGTCAATATTAGAGTTTAAAATGGTTGTAAACCTCTGAAATTAAAAATGATCAACGCATATCCCTCTATAGTGTGTACTTGCTTTAATCCAAAGTGCCTAGTGCTAGTAATTTCTGTCTGTTCTCTCATTCCTCTGCTATCTGAGCCACTTCCGACAGTCCGAGCTGACACCAAGCAATCCTGGGAGACATTCCCTCCCCCCTCCAGCATCCCAGCACATGACTGATACTCTCAGCTGTGCTGTTTCCCTATGAGACTGTGTAGGAGGGATTGTGTCATTTCCCTCCACACAGGTCTCAAATTACACTCAGCTGTGTGACATTGTCTTGCTATGCTATTTTAGTTATTTTTATTGCATGAATATAAGAATGATGCATTTAGTTACATGTATTGTTTTTAGAAGCTAGATGTCATATGCTCATGAACTCGTTGGGCTGTTTCATGAGTAGAAGGAATGGGAAGAGGACTTGGACACAGCCATATGCAACAACCAAGGAACTGGTAGTTTTCCAGGACTCTGAGAAGCAAGGATCATCTGTAGAGACCCTGAATAAAAGGAAGAAGACTCAATTCCAAGAAGAACGAAGTTAAATAATTGTTTAGTGTATGCCTCTCACATACATTGTACATGCTTATTGGTGTAAAAAAAAAAAAAAAAGATTGTGACTTGTGATTGTTTTAGGCATATTTTGTAATATTTGGGATGTCTTGAACTGTTTTTCCTACATTTGTATGTGCAGCATTTTTGTTTAGGACCAGACTAATATTTACTATAGAGGTTTTTATGCTTCCTTGCTTTCACCACAAAGAACCTCAAAAAAAGACAAAAAAAACCCAACATCAGAACACCACCCCCTGATTTCCGGAGCTCAGAAATCATGTGTAAATTCTGGACTTTGAGCAGATATATAGAAGAAAGAGTTGCAGATACACAGGTACAGCTTATGTAGGAGGGTTTGTTTCATCTCTGTGTATCACCTGAGGGTAGTCACTTCAGTTGGTATATGTAAGATAAAGAAAATATGTAGAAAACTGTGCCTATTCCTACTTAAACAAGCGCTTCTGGATTAGGTGAAAAATAATTAATTCCTCAATCGAAATGATGTGTGGCCATTTAAGGCCAAAGCTGCTACCATAAAACCCAATCAGGGTAGGATAAATATATATATATATATATATATATATATATATATATATATATATATATATATATATATATGCACAAACACAGGCAGCGCTATAAACTCCAATAATACAGTACAAATATAAAAAAAGTACAAATATTAAAAGATAAAAAAGGTGTTATCATGCAGTGCAATCATATACATAAAATAGAAAAAAGGAGGGAAATGGAATAGTGGGTATATATATATATTAGGTAAAGTGGATTTGACCCACAAAGAGATAAACATACTGAATTTGGAACTCAAATGTGCCCCAAAAAAGGCGATAAATACATTTGATGTGTATATGGATATACACAAATATATAAGAAAGATATGGCACTGTGTTGCTTTAACGGACAATTACGCCGTCGTGCGACGTTGTACCCAAACAAAATTGACGTCCCTTTTTTCCCACAAATAGAGCTTTCTTTTGGTGGTATTTGATCAACTCTGCGGTTTTTATTTTTTGCTCTATAAACAAAAAAAGAGAGAAAATTTTGAAAAAAAACCCCAATATTTTTTACTTTTTGCTATAATAAATATCCCCAAAAAATATATAAAAAAAACAAATTTCTTTCACAGTTTAGGCCAATATGTATTCTTCTACATATTTTTGGTAAAAAAAAAAATCGCAATAAGCGTATATGAACTAAATGCCAATAAAAATAATATTAGATTGGAATATGAGTTTAACAACGAACAGATTCATTTCTTGGATGTAAACATCTCGAGGCAAGGTGATGTTCTGACTACTATGGTATACTTTGAACCTACCAATAGGAATAGTTACCTCCCTTATAAATGAGGTGAGAAGAAACTGCACTACGGATATAGATTTTTATGAACAATGATCTAAAATCATCAAGGATAGGTTTTTACAAAAAGGTTATAATGAACATCGACTTGATGAAATCATACAGGAAATAGGAGAGGCCTCACAACAATCTTGCCTAGCGGATAAAGTTTGCCAGGGTGGTTCGAGACAAGTGTGGGGGTTCATCTCTAACTTTCATGGACAGTATAGAGAGATTGAGCATATTTTTAAATGCCATTGGCACATTTTACGTATGGACAAAACATTGATTCGATCATTCCATTAAAGGCATCTTTTATTTATAGGAAAGCCCCCAATTTTGGGGACAGGGTGGTAAAAAAAAACTGCTAGATGCACCCACCAGACCATCCATGTTCTGGGATCATGCAGGATTTTATTCCTGTAGGAGATGTAATACTTGTTTACAGGTTGATTGTCCGATTAGAGGGCTGACCGAAGTCACCTCTACTGGAAATAATAAAACCTTTCAAATATACGGAATTTATAACGTGTAGCACTACACATGTGGTGTACCTCCTACAATGTCCATGTAATCTGATGTATGTGGGACACACTAAAAAAAACCTAAAAAAACAGATATCGGAACACTTATACAATATATCGATTGGTTTTAAATACCATAGTGTCTCTTTACATTTTAAAAATCATCATAACCAAGACCCATCCGGCTTGAAATTTTGGGGTGTGGATCGTTTTCACCCAAACTGGAGGGGGTCTAATCTGATTCGTGAGATATCCAAGCGAGAAACATGCTGGATATTTCTCATAAATACATTGATGCCCAATGGTATGAATATAGAATTGGACTTCAATTGCTTTATCAGTGATTATTAGGGTTCATTGAGATAAATGTGTACTACTACGGGTGATTTCTGATAAAAAAAAAAAAATACTTTTATAATATTACGTTATTTAGGGAACATCATGCTCATAATTATCCTTGTATTAATAAATGGATTAGAATTCATATAATCAGTTATCTAATTGAATAACTTTCAGAATAGTTATACCTCACTTGGTGTCAGGTTATATAGGGACACAAGGGAGAGATGTGTTTTATCTCACCAGTATAGAGCTGTTAGTGTAATTACATTAATTGGTCAAAGAGGGTTTATACATTTTATAAATGTATAATTTTATATATATATATATTTAATGCATTTCTTTAATTTTATATATACTGATTGTTGTGTCTTTTTATATGATTGTACACAATGTGCAATAGACTGTGATTATAATACTGCAAAATGAACGTTAAGTCAGCCACGGACGGATGTGTGCAGATGGCACTAGCGTCGCTTCCATAAATGCAGACTTGTGTTTGTATGCGTGTGATGCCACTGGCTGCCTGATTGCAACTTGGCCGTGCTCACGATCTCCCTATCTAGATAGTGATATCTGGATGGTGGTGAGAAGCTGCAAAACAATAGGGGTTAAATTGCCCTCGCTCAGTTGCAGTATAAAGGATGGTAGGTCTCGCCGTGAAGCTACGCCATCAGATGATGTAGTTAAGGACGAAACGCGTCAGCTGGCAGAGAAATCAAACATGTGTTTGTTATTTGCCTGTAATTTAGCTGATTCTGGTAAGAGTTTACTGATGTGAGTAACCCCTGTTTCTGCACGTGTGGAGGTGTTGGTGACAGCTTATCATCTTGCAAGCAGAAATTGAACTTTTCTCTGGACAGTCTCATGGATTTAATATAGAATCTAGCTGCAATATATTATGGACTCGCTTTTATGTATATGATTGCAGTGCATGATAACACCTTTTTTACCTTTAATATTTGTACTTTATATTTGTACTGTATTATTGAAGTTTATAGCGATGCTTGTGTTTGTGTATATATATCAGTATATGTAAGGGTTAACAACCACTTTACCTGTGGTCAACAAAAGGGTGACATCACTTATTTTGCAGCAAAATGACACAGCAGTGTTGTCACCCTATGGACACGGTGGTATTAGAAGGATGTGTAGTTTAAAATAAATTTTAATAAGAGACAAAAAAAAGTAAAGGCCAGCTACATTTTTTTAAGTGTTACTAAACCCACAACAGTAAAATCAGTCTGCATATGCAGTAAAGCATGCTTGTTATTCTCACTGTGGAACCTAAGGGGTTAATCCACCGCATTGTGTAACAAGGCTGTTTGATCTGTCTTCTCTGATCCTGCCCTTCTTCCCCTGTCCTCTGATAATTAATCTGATAATGCAGAGTCTTTAGAGTCAGGCTGCAAAAGCTCAATTTGGGGTGTATTGCTGGAGAGGTTTGTTTTCTCTTGGGAGAGTGCATGTGATCACCAGTAAAGGGCCAATCAGCACTGTCCAGACAGAGGTTCTGGGGTCTTGTAGTCTCATAGGACATTCAGAAACATCCTGATACAAGCTTTAACCAGTGCTTGGCTGGACACCGATAGAAGTCACAAGGCTGCTCTAACTGCTGATGAGAAAAGGTATTTAGCAGTTTATATTGACTAAAATAATTGCATTTCCATGTTCTGTGTAATGTGGGGGACCAGATATAATGAATGCAGGGCCCTGGGTTTAGTAACACTTTAAATACTAAACTCTTGATGCTTTACTGAAACAGCAACATAACAAGTTTTGATTGGAGTTGGGCTATAAAGGCATGCCCCTGTTGAAGACTATTCAGTCGAAACGCGCAGGGCTAGCATTTTTAGCTTTCCACATTGCCATTTCTATCTTCAAGTGATCACTTTTTATCTATGTATGGTGATTTACTCCAATACAATCGCATTTGTTTGATCTACACAATGTGGAGCCCCCTTTTTTCTTTTTCATGTTGAACCATCACTCCCGGATCATCCCTCCTTGGAAACTGGGAATTTGAAGGATAGTCGTTCCACTCCTGCTCGTGTCTATCATCATCCATTGGGGCTCGCGGCCTACAAGACACCACTTGGTCTGGATAACACGGGAGAACCTCCCTATGCCTTTCTGACGTATTGCCATATGGTATGTGCGTCCTACGAATCCGGTAAGGGTACCCTCTCATTCCTTATTGAATATCTATACATCTTCTGATGTTCACCGGCATCTTCCAACTTGAAGAGATATCCCTCTAACACTGTTCTTATGGACTTTTTCTTATTTTGCTGTTCCATATTTCACACAGGATATTTGATTATTATTTGATGTTCACATTTTTTTACATCTGCAAAGGTGTTCATTTTAGATTTATATACTTTATATCACATGTTCAATATTTATAGCGCTGCACTTTTTGTTGTTATCTCTCATTGGACTTGGTTTGTTTGTGTGCTAGCTGCTTTTGTTTTCCTTTTTTGTTTCTCACCTTTTGGGTTTAGCGCAGCATTTTCACTTTCTATATCTTTAGGCAAGACTTTATTTTTCTATTTTGAATAAAGTAAGGGATGATTAAAACTTCTGTTGAGTTTTTTCTTTTTTTCTTTGTCCTTTTTTTTTTCAATTCATAATTTTTATTAGCACCAATTTTAGTTTACAACACTTATGCCGCGTACACACGCTCAGACTTTCCGACGGGAAATGTCCGATGTGAGCTTGTTGTCGGAAAGTCCGACCGTGTGTATGCTCCATCGAACATTTGCTGTCGGAATTTCCGGCCACAAATGTTTGAGAGCAGGTTCTCAAACTTTCCGCCAACTTCACTTGTTGTCGGAAAGTCCAATCGTGTGTACACAAGTCCGTCGCACAAAAGCTCACGCATGCTCGGAATCAAGCAGAGGGAGCCGCACTGGCTATTAAACTTCCTTTTTCTCGGCTTGTCGTACGTGTTGTATGTCACCGCGTTCTTACGCTCAGAATTTCCGACAACATTTGTGCGACCGTGTGTATGCAAGACAAGTTTAAGCCAACATCCATCGGAAAAAAATCCACGGTTTTGTTGGCGGAAATTGCAATCGTGTGTACGCGGCATTAGGGTAAAAACAACTAAATACATATTAAAAAGAAAAAACAAACAAAAATCAGTAAACAAACCAAGGGGCCAACACACATACACCACCTATCTTTCTCTAAATTACATCAACACTATTATTCATATAAATAACTCGTCCCTTTCCCCCTTCTTCTCTCCCCCCGTTTTAACTACCTCATCCTAAATCCATCCTCAGGAAGAAATCCCCCCTGCAATAAGACCAACAGTCATATATATCTATAGGTATGCCTATCTATACAATCCATTTACCGTATTTATCGGCGTATAACACGCACTTTTTTCCCCTTAAAATCAGGGAAAAGTCGCAGGTGCGTGTTATACGCCGATCCCCTGTGATCCCTAGCTGTCACAACTTCAAAATCGCCGACCGCGATTTGAAAATGGCGCCGCCAGCGCCGAAATACACAGAGTCGGTCCTCGGCTCTTTCCGGCGGCTCTCGTTCACTTTCGGCTCCACTCGTAGTCCCGAGCGGAGCTATCCGAACCTAGGTGTGTATTTCGGCGCCGGCGGCACCATTTTCAAATCGCGGTCGGCGATTTTGAAGCCCAGGATGGCAGGGACAGGGGTTCGAAGGCTGCACTGGGGCAAGGCTGCACTGGGGAAGGCTGCACTGGGGAAGGCTGCACTGACAAGGCTGCACTGGGGAAGGCTGCACTGGGGAAGGCTGCACTGACAAGGCTGCACTGACAAGGCTGCACTGACAAGGCTGCACTGACATGGCTGCACTGACAAGGCTGCACTGACAAGACTGCACTGACAAGACTGCACTGACATGGCTGCACTGAGAAGGCTGCACTGACAAGGCTGCACTGACATGGCTGCACTGACAAGGCTGCACTGGGGAAGGCTGCACTGACAAAGCTGCACTGACATGGCTGCACTGGGGAAGGCTGCACTGACAAAGCTGCACTGACATGGCTGCACTGGGGAAGGCTGCACTGACAAGGCTGCACTGACAAGGCTGCACTGACAAGGCTGCACTGACATGGCTGCACTGACAAGGCTGCACTGACAAGACTGCACTGACATGGCTGCACTGAGAAGGCTGCACTGACAAGGCTGCACTGACATGGCTGCACTGACAAGGCTGCACTGGGGAAGGCTGCACTGACAAAGCTGCACTGACAAGGCTGCACTGGGGCAAGGCTGCACTGAGAAGGCTGCAATGATGGGCATTTAATTGTAAGTTTTTTTCCCTTCAACTTCCCTCCTAAAAGTTTTTTTTTCCTTAAAATTCCCTCCTAAATTGGGGTGCGTGTTATACGCCGGTGCGTGTTATACGCCGATAAATATAAACGTATCCCTCTATTCTTCCTTTCTCTTTTTCCACCTTTCTTCCCTTTCTCTTTTTTTTCCCCCTTTCTTCTCCCTCTCCCTTTCCTTTTCCTCTTTTTTCCACCTCTCTCTTCCCTCTCCCTTTCTCTCCTTCTACCTTTTATTCACTTTCCCTTATTCCACCCTCTTGCACTTATCCTGCCCCACATTTTCTATAATTTTAAAAAGAACCATCCACCCCTGGGGTTCCATCTGTTGCTATTATAAAAGGAGTGATCCCGGGCATGCCCATCCACAAATCCCATATTTTATGAAACTTTTTTATTGACCCCCTATTTCGACAAACCTGCCATTCTTTTAATACAGTGTCATTAACCTGTAAGCGCCATTTCTCGTATGTTGGCACATTCGAGGAAATCCATTTTTGTGCGATTAGCATGCGTGCAATAAACAACATCTTGTTAATTGCTATCCTAATTGTTGGTGTGTATGTTTTTTTCTAAGCACCCCAGTAAACTTAATTTAGGATCCCTTTGTACCTGTATTTGATATACCCAGTTAATAGTATCAGTTATTTTTTGCCAGTACCTAAATAATTTGGGACATTTCCATAGCATATGTATTAGTTCAGCTGAGGTTCTCCTACACTGGGGACAATCAGATGTATCTCGTCTACCCCAGCAATACAATTTAACTGGGGTCCTCTACACCTTATGGATTATGTATAATTGTGTTAGGGTTTGCACGGGTTGAAACTGATACTGATTGTACTTGTTCCAAAATATTTTGCCATTGTTCATTGTTAGACCTCCTATCCCAGTCTAGCTTGACAGGTAACCTTTCCCTGGAGTTGGCTAATTAAATAGCCATATATTTTAGAGATGATGCTCATTTTCAATTGTATCTTTGCAATTAAGTCTATTAATGGAATATTTTGAACTTTGAAATTCTTTCCTTTAAAATGGATCTGTAAAGCATGTCTTAAAGTAGTGTTCCGGCCGAAATTATACTTTTTAAATAAAAATACCCCTATAATACACAAGCTTAATGTATTCTAGTAAAGTTAGTCTGTAAACTAAGGACTGTTTTGTTAGTTTATAGCAGTAGTTTGTTATTTTATAAACTTACAGCAGGCCGTGGCCATCTTAAGTGTGGGCATCTAAAGCCAGACTGTATTTCTTCCTGGATCTCATCCTTGCAGATCTCGCACATGCTCAGTGCAGCACAAGCAGTGTAATAGGTTTCAGGTCAGGTTTCCATAGCAACGGCAGTGTCAGAGGAAGTTACCGCCCCTTCCCAGAAGGCATTGCAAACAGGAAATGATGCGATGGGCCGTGGCCAGGGAGGAGGAAGTGAAAAATGAATACAGAAGATATAAAGTAGGTGCTGAGAAAAAAAAATTAAAAATATCCAATTCGTTTACAGTGCACAGTTTAGTGAGGGATGCCGAAGAGTTGTAAAAGTGGGTGGAACTCCACTTTAATTATAAATATTGAAAAAAGGTGTTGGGGGAAGGAAATATTATTTTTGTAGTTCTTGATATGTTTTTAAAACCCCATCAGAGTATAATCGGTCAATATATTGAATCCCCAATCCTTTCCATAACCCGAAGCCTTCTAGTTTATTTATCTCCTTATACTTTATATTCTGCAAAGAGGAGTTTAAACCCTTCCCGCCGAGTGTACGCAGATATGCGGCCTCGGCTTTCGGGGGCTATACGGGGATGATGCCCACAGCTGCAGGCATCATCCCAGTACCGTTTTTTAGAGCGGGCGATTGGCTTTCCAGGGATAACAACCAAAGCAGCTAAAAGCCACTCGATTGTTATCCCGGAGGAGTGGGAGGGGACATCCCCCCCCGCCGCCTCCCATCCCACCAGGAGACCCGATCCACGATCCGCCACTTCCGGCGACTAGAGACAGACTGGCAAAAAGCCGGAAACAGCTTTGTTCCAGTCTCCTGAATGTAAACACGGAAGCGACATCACAACGTCACTTCCTGTTTACTCGGCTGCCAATGACACCGGATTTGAAAAAATATACAGTATTCAGATTCGCCGTTTTCGGTGATCTGAATACTTTGAAGTGGAAAGGAAGGAAAGAGTACTACCTATTACTGTATTAGGGTCACAAGGGATGTTTAAATTTCTTGTGACAGCAATAAAAGTGATCATTTTTTTTAATAATATAAAAATAAATAAAATAAATAAGAAAAATTATTTTTTTCTAAAGCGCCCCCATCCCCGCAAGCTTGCGCTCGCATATGTAAACGGTGTTCAAATCGCACATGTGAGGTATTGCTGCGATCGTCAGAGCAAGAGCAATAATTCTAGTACTAGACCTCCTCTGTAACACTAACCTGGTAACCATAAAAAACTTAAGAGCGTCGCCTATGGAGATTTTTAGGTACCAAAGTTTGTCGCCATTCCACAAGTGCGTGAAATTATAAAGCGTGACATGTTTGGTATCTATTTACTCGGTGTAACATCAACTTTAACATTATACAAAAATTGGGCTAACTTTACTGTTTCGTTTTTTTCTTAATTCATGAAAGTGTCCCTTTTCCCAAAAGGTTGTTTTTAAAACACTGCTGCACAAATACCGTTTGACATAAAATATTGCAACAATCTCCATTTTATTCTCTAGAATCTCTGCTAAATATATATAATGTTTGGGGGTTCTAAGTAATTTTCTAGCAAAAAATACGGATTTTAAGCACCAAATGTCAGAAATAGTCTTAGGTGTTTTTTAACTGAGGGCCCCAGAACATTTTAATCTAATTTGCACATCCCACCAGCAATAAAGGTAATTTAGTCCATACTCTACTCTTCGCCTTAAATTTATCTAAAAGTGGTGTCAAATTTTGATTCAAATATTCCTCGATTTTAAAGTAAACCCAAATACCTAGATACTTAAAAGACTATTCTAATATGATTTACCTTCTGTGGTAGGATTGGAGACATTTCATCTAGTGGGATCAATATGGATTTATCTCAGTTTATGCTGAAACCCGAGAACGAGCTAAAGGTCTCTATCAGGATTACAGCAGAAACTAGTGATTCATCCGTATCTTACAGAAACAGCAAAGCATCGTCCGCATACAAACAACCTTTATCTTCCCTTTCTCCTCTTCTAAACCCTTTAATTAGGGGTGTTTGTCTAATTGCTATCACTAGGGGCTCTATTGCTAATGCAAACAACAATGGGGATGACGGGCAGCCCTATCTGGTACCCCTAGATAAAGAAAAAAAATTTGATATAGTACCATTAATCTGTAAACATGCTCGGGGAGCATGATATAATAATTTTATCCACCGCACAAAACCTTCACCCAGGCCAAATCCTTTCAAAACCTGCCACAGGTATGTCCACTCGACGCAGTCAAACACTTTTTGCTGCGTCAAGGGACAAAACCGCTCTTTTTCCCACATTATCAGGAGTCATCTGCAGGTTAAGAAACAGTTTCCTCAAATTTATTGCTATGGACCTTCCTGGGATGAATCCAGTCTGGTCCTGGTGTATCAATTTCCCTATAACGGTATTTAGTCTATTGGCCAAGACCCTTGCCAATACCTTAACATCTAAGTTCAGCAACGAGATTGGCTGATAAGACTCTGTTAGTGTCTGATCTTTACCTGGTTTTGGTATAAGGTTAATAGTTGCTTCATTCATTGATTCCAGGAGCCTACCTGTGTAAAATGCCTGGTTAAACATTTTCAATAATTCCGGGAGCAGTATTTCTCCATAGGTCTTATAAATCTCCAGCAGCAAAGCATCAGTACCTGACGCTTTACCGCTAGCCGATTCTGAAACGGCTCTTGTTATTTCCTCCAATGTGAGTGGGGAATTAAGTCTTTCTCTGTCATCTGCAGAAACTGAGGGTATCTCCAGGGAACGGAGAAAGTCTCCAAGTTGGTCCAATTTACAAGTCACCTTGCTCCTACATAAATCATCATAAAAGGACAAAAAGGATGATATAATAATCTGATTATGTGAGATGTCTCCTGTTGGTGAACATACTGAGGGAATATAATTTGAACGGGTCTGAGATTTGGTTATTACAGCTAACATTTTCCCATTCCTTCCCCTTCCTCGTCATACCTACTCCTTACATAGGAGATTTTGTTCTGCTTTTTCCAGGAGTGTCCTTTTATATAAAATTTGAGTGTCTTTCCATATAGAATGATTTATTAAAGTAGGGCTCTCTATATATCGAAATTCTTTTTGTTGCACTTCTCCTACTGGGTTTACCACTCTGCATTCGATTTTTTTAAACAGACTAATTGCTGGTATTAGTATTCCTCTTAAAAATCCTTTCATCTTATCCCATATCACCTGTGATGTTACAGTACCTGCATTATGCTTGAAGAAATCGACCAGAGATTGACGTATGTGGCTGTTCATAGGCAGCACCTGCAACCTCTGAGCATTGACTCTTAAAGTCGATTTATTTCTGGGTTTAATCCTTTTTATAGGCAAAGAAATTGGTGAATGGTCTGAGACATTCCTTGCTAGATACTGAGGAATTATTCACTCAGAGTTGGTAATTTCCTCACAAGCAAGCAAACCCCCGATTTTATCCACAAAATACACTCAAACCTATATTAGGTAGAAGAACTGATACTGGGATAAGCATTGCCATCTAGCAAAATAACTACGACCGAACCTCATGTCTTCTTCATTGCGCACTCTATTGCCAATTAATGCTGATCAACACTGTTGTTAAACCTGTTGTATTGGATATTACTGCCCCCGGCTCCTTGTTCAATTGCAGTGTAAACCTTCTTTTTACTTATCAATAAAATTCTATGGAAAAAAATATATAGTTTGGCTCAGGGCTAAACCTGAGCCATGGAATCTGAGTCAGGGTTCATTAGCTCAGAGTTCAGGGCTGGATGACTCATCAAGGCAGATTTCTGGTGCCTCCCCCTGGTTCTAGAATGTTGAAGAATGTTCTAGAAATTAGTGGGCAGAGGCTAGGAGTGTTGTCTTGCACATTTAGGGGAACTTAGCCAATCCCCAGGCGGTGGACCTGGCAGGTGACTAAGTGAACCCTTAAATAGGGGTGTCAGAGGGAAGATGGAGATGAAGTGCTGAGGGGGACTGTCGGTGACCCTCGAGAGACCCCTGCTGAGGAAGGGCTCTACCCCGGGCTGGAGATCTGGTGGCTGGCCTGGAAGAATCCTACAACAGGAGAAGTTTGAGGAGAGCTTCCTGAGAGGCAGCAGGAGCCAGGAGAGACAGTGTGAGTACTGCAGCATCGGACAAGGGATTACAAGAGGAGAGACTGCCAGAGGTAGCAGGTCTCTCTGGAAGATAGCAGTGTGCCTAAATCTTCACTCCTTGCCCTGAGAAATCTCCAGAGAGCCAGTCGGACAGACTGGTGAAGAGAGTCAGTCGGTTTAGCTAGCATTTCCTGCTGTGGTAGAACTGGGATCAGTGTTTACAAGGGAGATGTAGGTACTTCAGGAGGCAGTCTATAACCATTTTTGTGCTACTTCTATCAGGAAAGGAAAGTCCCTAGCCTGTAAGGGGCTTCAGCTAATATTAGAGACCGCCAGTGCTGAGGAGAAGAACCAAGCAGAACTATAAAAAGGTTTAAGTCAAGTTGTGTGAATAAAGAGTAGTTATATATAGGGAGAAAGTTTTCCCTGGTTTTTGTTACAGATAAGTTGGGTATCCCATTATTCCCATCCCCATCCAAGTTATTACCCCTCAACAAAACAACAAAAACAAAGCTCAAGGACTGTTTCCTGTGTATGGGTGCAAGTTGAATATGCTATGTGACTGGCTGTGCAGCAATTACCTACTAAAAGGAAATGTAAATGTAAAATTGCCATTCTGTTATTAAGAAAAAAAAAAAAAAAACAGGCGTCGGGAGGAGGCAGTAGTGCCTCCTGAATGTCTGCCAGCTGCTGCTACATTGCCCTCTGAAAAGTAATCCACAGCGGATCACTTTTAAGAGGGCAGTAAGCGTTATGCCAGTCTGTAGAAGCCCTAGGAGCAAAAGTGTATTGGCCCTAATCTTGGGCAGGACCCTGGTCCTAATCCCATGACATCCTATAATTTGGTGGGTAATAAAACACATCAATACGTCATATATCACACAATAATTACAATTTTTTAAGCAACCCACTAATGATTTTCTTATATTAGCAATAAGAAGCTCCTGAAGGAAATGATAGGAAGTCACTGAGTAGTGGAAGCAAAAAGGACTGAGCATGACATGGAGGATTTTTTATTTTTTTTAAACCTCAACACATATTGATGAGATTATTTACAAGCCAATCTCATATATAGAGGTTGGCTTGTAAATAATCTCATCAATATGTGTTGAGGTTTAAAAAAAAACAGTCCTCCATGTCATGCTCAGTTATTTATATATATATATATATATATATATATATATATATATACACACAATATGTATTCCCTTTAAAGAAGAACTCCGGGCCAAAATACAAGATAAATAATGAACATGTCACAATAAAATGAAAAGATAGGTACAAACCTCCTGATTTGAAACAAGAATGGGAACAACCTTACATCAGTGCAACGTGGTGAAACGATCACATTAAGAATAGTTTGATCAAAATTTGTTAAGCACGTAGTGCCCAAATCGTGGAGTAGTTCCAGGTAGTACTTAAGAACATAACCGGTTAGAACAATTATATGCCAAGGCCTGGGAGTGTGGTTGAGAAGAGCTTACCTTGGGTACCCCTATCCCTAAGTAGCAGGGAGGGAAAATAATTGTGTGGAAAATGTCAACTTGGGGGATGATAGGATATGGGATGTGTAATGGCTTCAGTAAACCATAAAAGAGAAGAAAGAGATATGTCAAAAACTATTGAGTTCAAAGGAAAAGAGCAAATGTGGAAAATAGTGGAAAGGTAGGAAAAGGGGTGGGGAGGAAGTAGTTATCCCTGGGGGGAAATGGGTCGTCTAGGGGGTGCTGCAGAAATTGCTCTATGTGTGTGCATAGGAGCAACTATGGAAGTAAAAGTGTATTATCAAAGTTGGAGGGTAAATAGTTTTCAACCCAAGGGCTCCAAAGTTTCTCATATTTAGGGATCCTGTCCAGCAATAAAGCTTCTATTTTGGCATGAATCATAGCTTGTGTGACCCTATTTTGGGCCACCAGGACACAGAGGGTAGGGGTTTTCCAAGCTCTTGCTATTGTTTTCTTGACTGCTGTTGTAACCTGGAGGCATAGTTTGAACTGTCGGTGGGTAATGGCCACAGTGGGGTTAGGAAGAAAATGAGTATCAGAAGATACGAAAGTTTAGGGTGCAGAAGATATCTGACTAAAAGGCTTGTACCATTGACCATTTCCACCATATATTAGGCAAAAATGTTCTTCTCCCATGCAGTGGGGCTGTGCATACACTGCACGGGTTTAACCGCTCATTTTTGTCTAGAGCATTTCAAAGCAGAGATACCTGCCGATCCTTCGAGTGCAAGACCGGTCTCCACCGCTCCTGCCCCCCATCCCGCACGCTAGCGGTCTTGTGAATGGACTGTTTCTGATGTCATCACGCCCATAGACCAGCTCTGGACGTGAGGACGGCAGGAACAGTCTACTGCTGGACTTTGAGGATGCGGTTTTCCGAAGGATTGAAGCATCAGGTAAGAAGTATAGACTTTCGGGGGCACACCTAGACAAAATGAGCAGTTAATCCATGCTGTTTTTTTGGGGGAGTTATGCCCTAATTATTTCCACTGGCATTTGGTATATTTTAAGAGCATTAACAAGCATAAACATTTACATAAATAGCGATAAATCGTAATTGCAAAGTTGATTTATTTTCAACTCCCTTGTGTTATAATATCAGATTTCCTAGAATGTAAGGAACTCACCAATTCAAAAATCAATTAATATGAAGCTAACAGACGGTGGTTGGAAAAATGAACAATGTTCTAAGGTCTGTATAAACTAATAATCTGAGGGCCTCTGAAGGACTATTTTTACGATGTCCTCTTATCTTAGTGTGCATCTGTTACATGAATGACTACCCCTCAAGATAATAAATGTGCACAGTACTGATTTAATGATGTACAGATTAGGAAACCTTTTGCCAGGCTCTCATCTGGACCAATTTTGTTTAAATATTTGGAAGTCGGCCTTGATGATTCAATTTTAATGATAATGGCCACTCAGAATCTGGAAAGGTTATTGAAATACATTAACAGTTAGGCTGCCAATTTATATAAAATTGGGTAGCACAAAAAGAAAAAAAAAATGTCGAGAGGCACAACAATTAATGCTGGAGACCAACAATTAATGATGTCTGTAAATTAGTAGAGAAGGCTGTTGGAGTGAGCAGGTATATTTGAGCATTGCCCAATTTCCTTAATGACCACAGTTATGTGTTGAGTTCAAAGGGACCCGTGTTGCCTGTATCTTCTCTAAGGATTGATGAATTCAAATAATTACTGTGAAGCACTGAAAAATTTTGCCAAGTGCCAAGAATTGTTGGAGGGCATTTACATATTTCATCTGCCAGAGTAACAAGGGGCCTTCTAATTGCAGAGAGATGGAGCGCTCATCTTGACTGACAAAAACCGTCACCTCATTTTAATTCCAAGAAGCACTATGGGAATAGAGATGAACTATGTAATTCAGGGCAATTGTTAAAATGGAACATCGTGTTTTGACAGAGTTACTGAGAAAGAGTTTGCTTGCAAGACTGCAGTCTTCTTGTCATGATGAGCTAATATGGTGATAAAGATAGGCTTGCTCTTAACCTACCTACACAGTTTCACAGGAAGTAAGGTTGACAAAAAGTTGAGTTTGAGAAATTTTAATAAAAACAAAACAAAAAAAACAGTAAACTTACAGTTGATCTAGAATTTCTTTTTAAAACTACCTATTAAAAGTGCTCTAATTTGCTCAGGCAGAAAGAAAAATTCCTTTCTGAGTACCAAAGGCAATCATATAACCCCCAGGTCAACAGCCTATTATAACAGGCTTTTTTAGCGTGCCAACAATTTATGCAGTGCCTTACATACTTTTCATTCACATCAGTCCCTGCCCTCAAGAAAATTACATATTAGGGTCCCTATCTCTCATGCATTTTAGAGAAATTTAGACAGGATCCAATTAATCTATCAGCAAATCTTTGGAGGGTGGAAGGAGGGCAGAGTACCAAGAGTAAACCCACGCAACACAGGGAGAACATGTACGATCCATGAAAATAATGCCTTAGCCAGGAAGCGCTAACCACCAAGCCAACCTTTCAGAAAGCACAAAAAGTATTGCCATTTTTCCTCTAATGGATCTTTTAGGGGAACCAGATTTACAACGTATAAAAAACAAACTTTCTCCATTGCAAGGATATGCGTCTTAGAAATTCTACCTATCCCCCCATTTTAATTACACAAAATCCCCTTGATTATATACACTTACCTGCCACTTTATTAGGTACACCTATTCAATTGCTTGGTAACACAAATTGTTAATCAGTCAATAACATGGCAGCAACTCAATGAATTTAGGCATCTAGATGTGATGAAGATGACTTGCTGAAGTTCAAAACGAGCATCAGAATGGGGAAGAAAGGGGATTTAAATGACTTTGAATGTGGCATGGTTGTTGGTGCCAGATTGGTTGGTCTGAGTATTTCAACAACTGCTGATCTACTGGGATTTTCATGCACAACCATCTCTAGGGTTTACAGAGAATGGCCTGAAAAAGAGAAAATATCCAGTGAGCAGCAGTTGTGTGGACAAAAAGGCCTTGTTGATTGTCAGAGGTCAGAGGAGAATGGGCAGATTTTTTCGAGATGATAGAAAGGTAACAGTAACTCAAATAACCACTCGTTACAACCAAAGTATGCAGAATACCATCTCTGAATGCACAACACATCAAACCTTGAAGCAGATGGATTATAGCAGCAGAAGACCACAATGGATGTAACTCCTGTCAGCTAAGAACTGGAAACTGAGGCTACAATTCGCACAGTCCAAAATTGGAAAATAGAAGATTGGAAAAACATTGCCTGGTCTCAATTTCAGCTGTGACATTCAGGTGGTAGGGTCAGAATTTGACGTAAACAACATGAAAGCATGGATCCATCCTGCCTTGTATCAATGGTTCAGGTTGGTGGTGGTGGTGTAATGTGTGGGGGATATTTTCTTGGCACACTTTGGGCCCCTTATTACCAACTGAGCATTGTTTAAATGCCACAGTCTACCTGAGTATTGTTGCTGACTATGTTCATCCCTTTATGACTACAGTGTAGCCATCTTCTGATGGCCCCTTCCAGCAGGATAATGCACCATGTCACAAAGATCAAATCATCTCACCACTGGTTTCTTGAACATGACAATGAGGTCACTGTACTCCAATGGCCTCCACAGTCACCAGATCTCATTCCAAAAGAGCACCTTTGGGATGTGGTGGAATGGGAGATTTACATTGGGACTTTGGAGGCCTACAACATGGTGTCAATCTGTAGTAAAGTATAGTTTAACCAGAGAATATTTAAAAATCTCAAGTATACATTTTATTGACAAAAATCGTTAAAAACTGATTGTGGCTGGTGCAAAGTAATGCCAACATAGTGTCAACATAAGGTCAACTAGTGGCAACGCAGGATTTTCATTGCATCAGAAGGGGGCGGGGCCACCCGTACACGTCACTGGGAAACCCCGCGTTTCTCCTTGTCAGAGGGGGACGGGATCACGTGACGGGTGGCCCCAACCCTCAGCTACATAAGAGCTGTCAAGCTGGCACCGTGTCATTGGCTGGGTGCTTCCGGTGGAGGCAGGATCCTGTGTGTGTTCCTCGCTGGAGTCGCTGGAGATCATCCATCGCTGGAGTTCGAGAATTGGATTACATCGCTGGAGTAGGAGCATGGATTTATTGGATTACATCGCTGGAATTTCTTTTTTCTTTTTTATTTTTTTGTTTTTAATAAAGGACTTGTCCCAAGCCATCTCCTGTGGTTTTTTAACATTTTGACACTTTCTTTTTGTGAAATGGTAGGGGTACAACATACCCCTTACCAATTCACATAGGGGGGGGCGGGATCTGGGTGTCCCCTTTGTTAAAGGGGGCTTCCAGATTCCGATAAGCCCCCTGCCCGCAGACCCCCACAACCACCGGGCAAGGGTTGTGGGGATGAGGCCCTTCTCCCCATCAACATGGGGACATCCTCCCCATGTTGAGGGCATGTGGCCTGGTACGTTCAGGAGGGGGGGTGCTCTCTCGCCTCCCCCCTCTTTTCCTGTGGCCTGCCAGGTTGCGTGCTCGCATAAGGGTCTGGCGTGGATCTTTGGGGGAACCCCACAGCATTTTTTTTTTAATTTTGGCGCGGAGTTCCCCTTAAAATCCATACCTTCAGGTCTGGTATGGATTTTTGGGGGGAACCCCACGCCATTTTTAAAAAAAATTTGGTTTGGAGTTCCCTTTAATATCCACACCAGACCTGAAGGGCATGTTAATGGAATTTGGGGGACCCCCACGCATTTTTTTTTTTCAATGACTTTCAATGACTTTTATGTGTATTGTCGGGACAGACAATTCATTAATAGCCGGCACTAGCGATAGTACTTTCAAATTACTTTTTATTCCTTTAGAAATGTCATTTTGCTCTCGGACAGGAGACATGCGCTACTTTGAAGGCATACTATAGACACCCCCCAGGTACGAAAATTAAAGGAATATTTCACTTTTATTGTTTCACTTTAAGCATTATTAAAATCACTGCTCCCGAAAAAACTGCCGTTTTTAAACTTTTTTTGCATTGATAAATGTGCCCTGGGGAAGGACCCGGGTCCCCAAACACTTTTTATGACAATAACTTGCATATTAACCTTTAAAATTAGCGCTTTAGATTTCTCCCATAGACTTTTAAAGGGTGTTCCGCGGTTTTTCGAATTTGCCGCGTACACCCCAAATTGTTCGCTGTTCAGAGAACTGGCAAACAGCCAATGTTTGAGTCGAACTCATGTTCGACTTGAATAGATAGCCAATCCCTACCGGTGAGTATACATATGGTGCAACATATTAGGTGCTTATATTTGATCCCCTGACATATTATATCATGTTTGAAGGTAGCTTCCTGTATGGGCCTATGTGGTCTCTGTGTGCCCCAACTATGTCCCGTTCGATGATTAGTTTATATGCTGTGCCATGAAAGGACATTTGGTTTTATACAAAAGATGTTATTTCAGCATGTTTAGTAAGTATTGCATAATAAGTATGGCTAGACCTAATTGAGATTTTAATTTTATTAATTTAGAAAAATGTAAGTACACATTAAATGATGTTGTTCTATATTTCAGGGTGGTATATCATTATATTATTAGATGAAATAAAAAGATTCAAAACGCATTGGACTTCCCAGTTTATGGACTAAATTGTCAATAAGGAACACTATGGTTGTACAGTAGAAGCCAGTTCTAGAACTTTGATTTGATTAACATTTAATGCACAAATTTACCACTGTTAAATTTTGTTACTATTTGTTTTAATTAGCATGTATTTTTTGGACTCATGGTCAGTTGAAGCCAACCCCCGAGTATTAGGTGAGGGTCTCACAAGAAGAGAGACCCCCCGCCCCCAGTTCAGGGGAGGTAGGAACCTGATGGCCACACATCCTTCCCCTCTAGACTAACCCATAGTGCACAAAAGTGTATAATCGAAGAGGAGCTGTTCAGAAAAAGCAATAGGTGATGTGGTCATGTGCTAATTCTCACTCTGGATTTCCCATGCATAAAGAGGAACTGCAGTCTGCTCACATAATTTGTAATAAAAACATCTTTACTATTCTGAAGCTTCCCTCCAACCACTTTGCATATTATTTTATATACAGTATACTGTGATTCTGCACTTTCCAAATATGCTGCAGAAATCTCCCTCCACTGAGTCTGACTGCAATCAGTTTAACTGTGGGCAGCTGAAGCTGCTGTCTGCTCACTTGCTGGATTTACACATTGACACACAGAGGCACACCTCCACCTCTGCAGCTCTCATTGGCCCTCTTATGACTCATCCCCCCTCCCTTCCTGGCAAACTCTCACAAGTCTGAGAGAGAGAGCTGTGCATAATGTCATAAGCCTAGTCTTTTTATCTAGACAAGGAACAGGAAGTGGGCTGTATCAGATATTTACTGGCAGAAAAAAAATGTTTTACTATCCAAAGTTAAAACAACAAGGGCAGAAGATTTAATAGATGGAACGATGAAAAAATGACTGAAGTTCCACTTTAATTGATACTAAGAGCACCCTTGGGGTGACCAATTCCCAGGGGGAACTGACACTGCGGGTTCTCTGCCTTCCCAGCCCATGACCAGAGCAGGTAACACCATTCAAATCAGGAAGAGCTGGGCCCCTCCAGTTAGTCACTGTGGAAGTACTCCTGAGTAGGAATGAGCTTCGAGTTCGAGTCGAACCCATATCGAATTGCGAACGATATGGGCCGTTCGTGCCAAATCCAAGTGGCGTGTCACGGCCCATAATTCACTGCAGCATCGCAGTGCATTACTAGCTGATGATTGGCCAAGCATGCACTATGACCCGCATGCTTGGCCAATCACAGCGCCGTGTGTACAGAGAGCCGTAATTGGCCAAAGCCAGGCTGGCTTTGTCCAATTATGGCTCAGGGGGTTTAGTACACGCCCCACACTATATAAGGCCGCCTGCGTGGCGGCCTTGTGTAGTGTGTTGCGGCGGCGGAGAGAGATAGATAGACAGAGAGACAGTGTCATTTGATTTAAGTTAGATTGAGTAGGCAGGTTGAATCAGTTAGCTGCACTTACAGTGTATTGTGTATATATATGCATCCCAGGTGTTGTGCATATATATATATATATATATATATATATATATATATATATATATATATATACTGTATTCAGTTTAGCTAGATCCGTTCCTGTTATTCTCTTCCTAATATACTGACAGGCAGGCAGGTGTTTTTACAGTATTTACAGTTAGTATACTGTGTACCCTGCACAGTAGCACCTACAGTATAGCTACCTGAAGACAAGTGCTTGTGTTCTTCTTCTGATCCTATTAATAGCACAGGCAGGCTCTTGAGGTATTTACAGTTAGTCTACTGTGCATCCTGTGCATCCAAAGAACAAAGAGGACCTCTCCTTGCTCCTCATCAGCTGGGATCTCCAACCCCACTATACCTTCAGACCTCTCTGAGACCCGCACTGAGAGAAATGAAGGTGTAGAATTAGGTGTGTCACAGCCAAGTACTTGCGGGCAATCTGCTATCGGTACACCGATGTCAGATTGTACCAGGCAAATTTCCCTGCCCCAGCTGCTGCACCGTCAAAAGAAGTTCGCTCCCAGCCATCCACATGCCCAGCGGTTGAATACTAGCTTGGCTAAATTGCTAGCACTTCAACTGCTGCCTTTTCAGCTGGTAGACTCTGCCCCCTTCCGTGAGTTTCTGGAATGTGCAGTTCCTCAGTGGCAGGTTCCCAAACGCCACTTTTTCTCATGGAAGGCTATTCCGGCTCTCTACCGGCATGTGGAAGGCAATGTCTTGGCCTCGCTGGACAGGGCGGTCAGTGGTAAGGTGCATATTACTGCTCACTCATGGTCCAGCAGGCATGGACAGGGACATTACCTATCTTTCACGGCGCATTGGGTGGCTCTTCTGGCAGCTGGGAAGGATGCAGGATAAGTTGCAGTAGTGTTGAAGGTTGTTCCACCACCACACCTCCAAAATGCTACTACTGGAGATTCTGACACACCTCTCTCCTCCACCCCCTCCTCTTCTTCTTCCTCCATGGCCTCTTCATGTTCTTTGTAATCAGAACCAGCAGTGCTCCATAGGCGTTCAAGGGGCTATGCAAGTACGCAGGCCAAAAGATGCCATGCGGTGCTTGAGCTGGTGTGCTTGGGGGACAGGAGCCACACTGGGGCAGAGATTCTGTCAGCTCTTCAGGGGCAGGCCCAGAGGTGGTTGACGCCACGCCAGCTTCAGCCAGGACGGGTGGTTTGCGACAATGGCACCAACCTCCTCTCCGCCCTCCGACAGGGACAACTGACACATGTACCCTGTTTGGCTCACGTACTTAACTTGGTGGTTCAGCGGTTCTTGGGCAGGATGTCCTGAGGCAGGCCAGGAAAGTCTGTGTGCATTTCCGCCGGTCATATAATGCCAGTGCTCAGCTGGCTGACCTCCAAAAGGAATTTAACCTGCCCAAGAGCCGCCTAATCTGTGACATGTCCACCAGGTGGAACTCAACATTGGCCATGCCGCAGCGGCTGCACACGCAGCAGAGGGCCATCAATGAGTACCTGTGCAACTATGGCATCAGGACAGGGTCAGGGGAGCTTGGTTTTTTCCCCATACCAGTAGGCCATAATCAGGGATGCAAGCACTGTCCTGTCACCATTTGAGGAGGCCACAAGGATGGTGAGCAGTGACAGTGCATGCATCAGTGACACTGTCCCCCTTATCCACCTGTTGGAGCACCCGCTGAATGGAATAATGGACAGGGCACTTGAGGCAGAACAGAGGCAGGAAGAGGAGGACTTTCTTACCTCTCAAGGCCCCCTTTATCCAGACAGTGTTCCTGCGTGCCCTCTGATCACACAGGAAGAGGAGGAGGAGGAGGATTGCGTCAGCATGGAGGTAGAGCCTGGCACTCAGCATCAGCAGCAGTCTTCGAAGGATCATTTACAGTCCCAAGAAACCCTTGGACTTGTACGTGGCTGGGAGGAGGTGGCTGTGGATCATGTCGTCCTTAGTGACCCAGAGGACTCCGGACCAAATGCCTCAGCAAACCTACGCTACATGGCCTCCCTGATACTGCAAAGCTTGCGGAAGGATCCTCCTATTCATGGTATCAAGGAGAGGCATCGTTACTGGCTGGCAACCCTCCTTGATCCACGTTACAAGGGTAAGGTTGCGGGCCTTATCTTGCCATCGCAGAGGGAGCAGAGGATGAAACATCCTCTTGCAAAAAGGTCTGTGCAACGCGTTCCCAGAGACTGGGAGGTTACAAACTCCTGTTCCTGGACAACGTGTTGCTGAGGCTTCGGTCAGTCAAAGAAGGAGCGGTGGAGAAGGTGGCCGTCTGACTGATGCGTTCAGACAATTTTTTAGTCCGCAGCCCAAGGTATGATCGGTTCCAGCAACCATCACCAGCGTCTGTTTTACATGGTGCAGGAATACCTAGGGGCAAGATCTGACTTGGACAACTTTCCCACCGAAAATCCTCTGGGTTACTGGGTCTTGAGGATGGATCACTGGCCAGAGCTTGCACAGTATGCAATTGAACTACTGGCCTGTCCTGCATCCAGCGTTCTTTCGGAACGCACATTCAGTGCTGCTGGAGGATTTGTAACTGATCACAGGGTGTGCCTGTCCACTGACTCGGTCGATCGTCTGACCTTCATAAAAATGAATCACTCTTGGATCACCACCAGCTACCAAGCACCTGATGCTGATGTCACCGAATACTTTTTTTTGAAATGTCAGATCCCTTCAAGACTGCCTATGCTGATGCTGAGTGACTATTCTGTTATGCTTCAACAGGGGCATGTAATTACAATTCTTGATCTAATATTTCACAGCAGGGCCCTGTGAGGGCTTACAGTGTTGTGACCACAACAACACCTAAGGCCCAAATTTCTGCTGATTATATAGGGCAGGTCCCTACTTTCAAACATCCAACTTACAAACGACTCCTACTTGCAAACGGAGGGAGACAACAGGAAGTGAGATGAAATCTACCCCTAGGCAGGGAAATTCTCTCCGGTAAGAGTTAATATGGGAAAAACGTGTCTCCTCTCCACTGATGCTTTATCAACAATCCTTGTTTCACTAAAAACCCCAAATTGTCAAAAAACATTTGTCATTGGGACAGAAAGTGAGGTGAAATCTTCTAAAGAGGTGCACAGACAGCAAAACAAATGTCACAGGGGTAATAACCCTTCCCTATGTTTTCCAAAAAGCTTAAAATTGATTTTTTGGCTGGAGCTACACTTTAAAAATTTACCAGTTCAAAATTACAAACAGATTCTACTTAACAACAAACCTACAGTCCCTGTCTTGTTTGCACCGCCTGTATACTGCTGTTCAGAGTATATAGGGCCTGGGGGCCCCACGCCTTTCCTTTTTTAAATTTGGGTATGGGGTTCCCCTTAATATCCATACAAGACCCATAGGGCCTGGTAATGGACTGGGGGGGGGGGGGTACCCATGCCGTTTGTCTCACTGATTTTTATCCATGTTGTCGGGACCCGACATTACATTAAAGCCGCAAGCAGTTTTAAATGACTTTTATTCCTTTAAAAATTTCATTTTGTGCAGGGACTGTTCTAAGCACGGGAAGCACGTGCCACTTTACAGGCATTCTATAGACACCCCCAGGTACGATATTTAAAGTAATATTTCACTTTTTTTTTACTTTAAGCATCAAAAAACGGCGGTGTTTAAAACTTTCTTTTGCATTGATACATGTCCCTTGAGGCAGGACCCGGGTCCCCAAACCCTTTTTAAAAAGAGAGGGGGGAAGAGGGGGATTGGGACTTTAAATGAGGCACAAAAAGTGCCTCCATCCCTATATGCGAAAATTAATAAAGATTGGGACTTTGAGTGAGGTCATGGAAAACGTGCAGGTAACTGGGGTAGCAGTACAATTTATTGATCAAGTAACATGCAAAAAAACAAATCACACCAGAACCACATAGGAAAAGACATTGTAATAAATATCATTTCATAAATCACAACACATGTATATGTGCATATGCGATTGGCATCAAGGGTACATCCAACTTGGCGCCACACAGTGGTCTCGTTGAAGGATTAATGCATATACAGGAATAACATAATATGTATAAATAACAATACCACAGCACAGCGGAAGAAAAAAATATAAATAATAATAATGTAGTATAAAAAACCATAAATAGTTCTTAAAATGTTGTACTGTAAAACATATGTTTGTATCCCAAATGTCCGACGCGTTTCGTGTAAACACACTCATCAGGGGCCAGATGATCAGGGATTTCTAAAAAATAATACAACATATAGTGAGTCTAACTGATAGCTCAAAATAACAACAAAAGAAGGGTGAGTAACCCTAAAATACTTACATATGAACAGTGCAATGGGACATGGTGGGTGCAAAGCCAGGGCCAAAAAGTATCTCTCCCGGGAGCTGAGGTGCAGCGGAATGCGCGCTGGTGGATCGGGTACACAAAGTCCCCCCGAAAAAGGCAGCGTGGGAACCACAGGGCTGATGTAAGTAGGTTATCAAAAGGGGTGCCAGTATGGACTGCCTGGGAGAAAAATTAAAAATAAAGCAGTATATCAGAGTTGTGTTAATGTTGGTATGATAGACCAATAATGTCTATCTGGTAGGCCTGGTGAAGCACGGGTGTCTATGCAGAGAGAGAAAATGTACATATATTTGGATAATAAAACATGACCACATCCAACCATAGTGGATTGTGGTATATACACAGATGAAAAAGAAAATGAAGCAAACAGCAGAGACAAACCCGTTTTTAACAGCATAGAGAAGGGCTAGTTGGCAGAAAGCTGGAAAAAATAGCCATGTATAGACTTACATGCATCCCAGGCAGGGAAAAGGCGCTGTGGATTATAGGTGAAGATAAAGCATCTCTGAGCGAAGGCGCCCACGCTGTGAAAGGGGAGGCAAGATATACCCGAAAGTCACCACGTGCACGCTGGCCGCGTACACCAGCGTCAACCGAGCGCGGCCGAAAGGGGGAGGAGCTCTGACACTGACGGTAAACTCCATCAGTCAGAGACGTCCATATTCCCCATCGGACTGGCTACATGGAGGAACTCGTGCACCACGTCGTGACGTCAGTGTTGGCATCCGGCGTGGGGCAGGGGGGGTGACGCCGATGCGTCGTGGGCGCCCGCACAACCCCCCTAGAGCAACAAAGTGCACTCCCCCCGCACACCGAGCGGGGCGGAGGGGAGGGGGAGGTGGGGGGACACACAGGGCGCATCGCAGCTCCCGAGTGTCAGACACAAAGACAGCCCCGGATGTAACACAACCACGTCTCGTCCCTAAAAGGGATGACACATGGGACGGCTGTGCTGCCTGATCTCATGGGTACCTCAGGGGTGTCCAGAGACAGCAGGACCTGGACATGAAAAATAATCATCCAGGTACAGAGAAACCTGAACACATGGGCGGCAGGGGAACACTGCCGGAACCTATCCAAGGACCTCCAATCCTATTCAAAACAAAAAGAGAGGGGGGAAGAGGGGGATTGGGACTTTAAATGAGGCACAAAAAGTGCCTCCATCCCTATATGCGAAAATTAATAAAGGTTGGGACTTTGAGTGAGGTCATGGAAAACGTGCAGGTAACTGGGGTAGCAGTACAATTTATTGATCAAGTAACATGCAAAAAAACAAATCACACCAGAACCACATAGGAAAAGACATTGTAATAAATATCATTTCATAAATCACAACACATGTATATGTGCATATGCGATTGGCATCAAGGGTACATCCAACTTGGCGCCACACAGTGGTCTCGTTGAAGGATTAATGCATATACAGGAATAACATAATATGTATAAATAACAATACCACAGCACAGCGGAAGAAAAAAATATAAATAATAATAATGTAGTATAAAAAACCATAAATAGTTCTTAAAATGTTGTACTGTAAAACATATGTTTGTATCCCAAATGCCCGACGCGTTTCGTGTAAACACACTTATCAGGAGCCAGATGATCAGGGATTTCTAAAAAATAATACAACATATAGTGAGTCTAACTGATAGCTCAAAATAACAACAAAAGAAGGGTGAGTAACCCTAAAATACTTACATATGAACATGGGACATGGTGGGTGCAAAGCCAGGGCCAAAAAGTATCTCTCCTGGGAGCTGAGGTGCAGCGGAATGCGCGCTGGTGGATCAGGTACACGAAGTCCCCCCCAAAAAGGCAGCGTGGGAACCACAGGGCTGATGTAAGTAGGATATCAAAAGGGGTGCCAGTATGGACTGCCTGGGAGAAAAATTAAAAATAAAGCAATATATCAGAGTTGTGTTAATGTTGGTATGATAGACCAATAATGTCTATCTGGTAGGCCTGGTGAAGCATGGGTGTCTATGCAGAGAGAGAAAATGTACATATATTTGGATAATAAAACATGACCACATCCAACCATAGTGGATTGTGGTATATACACAGAGATACTTTTTGGCCCTGGCTTTGCACCCACCATGTGCCATTGCACTGTTCATATGTAAGTATTTTAGGGTTACTCACCCTATTTATGGTTTTTTATACTACATTATTATTATTTATATTTTTTTTCTTCCGCTGTGCTGTGGTATTGTTATTTATACATATTATGTTATTCCTGTATATGCATTAATCCTTCAACGAGACCACTGTGTGGCGCCAAGTTGGATGTACCCTTGATGCCAATCGCATATGCACATATACATGTGTTGTGATTTATGAAATGATATTTATTACAATGTCTTTTCCTATGTGGTTCTGGTGTGATTTGTTTTTTTGCATGTTACTTGATCAATAAATTGTACTGCTACCCCAGTTACCTGCACGTTTTTCATGACCTCACTCAAAGTCCCAACCTTTATTAATTTTCCCAAACCCTTTTTAGGACAATACCATCCAAATTAGCCTTTAATATTAGCATTTTTGATTTCAAACGTTCGAGTCCCATAGACTTCAATAGGGTTCTAAAGTTCGCGCAAATTTTTGGTCCATTCGCAGGTTCTGGTGTGAACCGAACCGGGGGGTATTTGGCTCATCCCTACTCCTGAGCCCCATCTTACCCAGTGAGCGCCCTGGTTTATGTTCCTACAGGACAAACCTTCAGAGCCCCATCATACCAGCACTGATACTATACAGCCAGCCATTCCTTCCAAAAGGCCAAAATGAGGGCAAGCACCCCAACTAGACACTGATAAGAACAGATACTACAATTGATCTTAGCCAAAAGACAGAGAAAAGGCTTTCAAATAAATTGTATTTGGCATACATTGTATATCAAGTAAACTGCCTCCCACTAGACCATACTCCGCCTCCTCTGACATGTTTACTCCAATCAGGGGCTTAGTCATAGTCGTTCTTTAAAAATGTCCATGTATTATCTCTAAGAAATTCCTTTCCACTTTTCATGAACTTACCTTCCCCTGCAACTGGATTTAGAAAACACAAACAGATTTCCTATTTTCTAAACTGCAATAACTATTGTTTTAAAATACAACAGGATAAGTTCATCTATGACCTTGCAAATTGCCTTTGAATGTGTTAATCAATGGACCTGTGCATAACATATATGCAAATACACTCTTTTTTTTTGTCTTTTTGCCACAATTGATTTACTTTCGTTGACTTAATTTTTAAATCTGCAGTGTGGAAAAGGAAGATGATAAGAAAATTAAATTTAGCATAATTATTAATCCCCGCAATGCCAAGGGGGCAATAGAGCATTGCTGACATGAAATGAAGCATTAGACAAATTGGAGAAAGTGGCTGTTTTGCTTAATGGAATATTCAGAAACGAATGAATATGAATGACTCATTTTTATCGGTATTATGTTTTGATTGTTCTGTTTGGAGTTTAAATATTTATAAGAATTAGAAGTCAAAGGAAAATAATAGGCACTCTCATCTGGTTTATTAGTATTTATTGTTACTTTAGTGGAAAATTAACTACCTAGGCACATCTTCACAGTTACTTCAATGTTTTATTTTTTTTTACTGTAGAGATACCCTTGTAAGGGCCGCTGATAGAATCTATACCCCACTGGTTTCCCCGACTCTGCAAATCCTCCTTCACCTCTGACACCCTGGGTTCAGACTGTCACCGATAATAAATTACTTACTTACTTACACAATACCAGTGAAACAGTTCAAGTTTGTTTACTGTGGTAAAAGGGACACACAAAAGTGTAAAACATAACACTGAATATCGCAAAGGTATTTTTATCTGAACAATGTAGCACAGTTTATGAACACTATTTGCAATTGGTAACCTTTTGGTAATAAAGAGAAATCCAAAGCATACAAATGGCCCAAATTGTACCAGACCCTGTTTCTGCCACAGTAACCTATATGAACAGGTCAGCAGAAGGGTAGGGAACTGACTCTTAATTTGCTATGTCAGGTTCACTCCCTTCTGTTTCCTCAACTCACAGGCCATTAACATCAGGACAACATGACAAACATCATGCAAACTAGTGTGGTTAAATTGTCTCGCTCCTTTAAATAGAGTTCCAGAGAATGTGAGAGCAGACCCTTTGTGCTAAAAACAACTTTAGTCACTTGAGCGAATAAAGAGAGGATAAAAGGGTTAAAGTGTTACTCCTTGGAATCCGGCAATTCTTCAGCTAGCCTTGAAGTATTTAGAACAGGGTAATCATTAATTATAGGGTATAGTAAATTTGACTGATCTGTGGTGTATCTTTATTTTACTTCACACTTTTCCTATATGGCTGGAATATTATTGAATCCAATGAGATTGCTGATGATAAAGATGTGAACAGGATATTGATGTCTGCATACAGTGTTCGTTAGAGTATGTTAACTAACTTCCAGTGGCACCACAAGTATCAGAAAGTTGGATTGAATAAGTGATGTCTCTATGCAGTGTCCTAACAGAATCTAAATTGGCAACTGCCCGCTCACCACACTGGTTACAGAAGCTGCTGGCAGCGATGCAGGTGATGGTGAAGACTCTTTCAGGAACTTCCTCTGAATCCTGGCTCTGGGAATGGCATCTGACCCTGTCACACCACGCTGTAGCCTACCCGGATCTGAAGTGCAGGTGTCGCTGGAGGATCTGAAACAGTCTCTGGTCCACTACAGTTGAGAAGCGATGCTGTCCACAGAGATCCTTCTGGATGCAGCTGTACGATTCCCCGCTGTGCAGGCCACAACTCAACAGAAGCTCACACTGACACAAAGCTCCTGCTGCCAGATCCAAGCCAGCGTCCCAAGAGAGTGATGTAGGCCTAAACCAGCCCTTTTATATCCTCTCCCAGCAGTCTGTTCTTCTCTCCTCATCATTTTGGTAGTGGTAGTTCAAGCCAGTCCTGCTGGAATTAAAACTTCAGCATTTAGAACTACACATCCCACAATGCTTTGCTCTGCTCTAGGTTTTGTCAAAAAGGAAATGACACAGAGAGTCCAAGCCAGCACTAGAGGGAGACACCCCCACATTAATAATGCTGTACACTGTCCCTGAATTGCAGGCATAATAACCAGCTCCTGGCTACATTCTCCCCCCACTTGAATTCTTTGGTCCCCAAAGAGGTGGAGACATTAAACTATTCAAACATTATTCAAGAAAGGGACTATTAACAGGTCTAGAATAACATTAACAACAATCTAAACTCAGCAAATATTGACACACATCTGGATTCTGCTGAAACCATCTGTCAATTCAAAATTAGTTTTTGAACAGGCCAGGGCAATTGCCGTCTCCCACCCATCGGTGTCAGAGGTCAGAGCAGAGTCGCCCCTACCCAATTAATAGTAGGAAGATTAGGCGTGGGAACTTGCCTCTTAATGGTAGGATCAGTTTGTAAGAGTTTTCTCCCAAAGTATCATAAGTGAGTCTCTTTGGAGGATGTATATTTTGCCTTAGCTGAATTGGAGAATACTTCTCAGAAGGTTAAACAGAGTTCTCTGCTAGACTTCTAGTATGAACAGGACTGCATGGCACCAAAGGGAAATTCGTAGCTACAGGCTCAGAGTTCGGCTGTGAAGGGAAAAGATTGATTTCCTCAATGAGGTCAGAGATAGGCATTTGACACTCTCCGTTTTCTTCACCCATAAGGGGAGCTCCAGCTTTTGAGGGGCAATCTGGTTCAGGCAATATCAAGGGCTCATCAGCAAAATGAATCAAGTCTCCTGTCTCTCTCTTAGAGTTTGGACTGGTACTCTCAACCTTGATCCGATCAGATTCCCTAAATGATGGTAGGATTTCAACTTGTGGACTAGGTAGTCCTCGTATTGTTTTAGTCAGCACTACTCCTCTGCTCTCTCCCATAGTGCTTGCATCAGTCTCTGTTTCTGTAATCCTCTTCCTGATTTTCCCTCAGGTCTGATTTGATAAACCGGTAGACCAGGAAGCTGTTTATAGATGACATAAGGTTGTGATCTCATCTGTCAGCCAGCTTATGTTTTCCGGGTACCCCCAAGTTCTTCAGTAACACACAATCTCCAGGCTGCAAATCCTGCACTTTCACTTTTAAATCAAAATTATTTTTGTTCCGTAATTCTCTGGTCAAGGCATGTTCCATGGCTTTCTCGTATGCTTGCTGCAGATTCTTTTGTAACCTTTTAACATAACCCCGGTGAGAAGTCAAAGTAGTATTGTCAACCGATGTTCCAAAAGCTAAATCAATAGGAAGGCGAGCTTCTCCTCCAAACATGAGTCGGTATAGAGAATAGCCAGTAGCATCACTTACAGTATTGTTGTAGGCATGGACAACAGCTGCAATATAATTTCCCCAGTGCTGTTTCTCTTCTGTAGGCAGAGTCCACAGCATAGATAATATGGTGCCGCGCTAATCCTATTCTATGAACTTCTCCTTTGTGAAATGCAATAAGATAAATATAAAAGGCCCAGCCTAAAGGGCCAGTGATAAATATAAGCAAGTGTTAAAATCCACTGTGCACAATAAATAAATAAAAGTAATAATAAAAAAATATAAAAATATAGTGGATGTGAACAATAAATAAATAAACATCCTAAAAGCCTCAAATATTCCAATCGTGACTATCCATAGGTGTAAATATTGTGATAATGTGACAAAAACCAAGGAAATTATATTAGCATAAATTAAATCCAATAATTAACAATCACAGACCAGCAAAGTGCAGGGTGCCAACACTGTGCAAACTAAATAGCTGAATCATAGCATAAACATAATGTGAACCAACAATTTTTCCGTAAGGTGCAAGCGTGCAAACAAACTTAAATAAAGTGTATAGTCCAAAACTGGATGGTATCAGAATAGTATGTCCCAGCAGCTGGAGTATAAAAATCATACAGAAATAGCGTCCTTAATCTTCAATAAAATCTTTGTGACTTATAGTGCTGGCATGCGTATGTAGCAGTTAAAGTGCCTGGTGACTCAAGGTTTCGTGCAGCTTCGTGTGTAAACACTCCAGTGAGCAGTGGCCCCTTACCTCACAGAAATGGGGCAACAGCATATGACCAAACTGGTTCTTATCTTTTTTCGCCTAGCGGCTCCTGCGTATTCCTCACCGTCCTGGGGTGGGATTCCCTCAGATTCCCTCAGATTCCCTCAGGTATGGTCCAGGAAGGTGTATTTGAAAACAGGAATAAAGGAACCCAATAGTGTAATACCGTTTACAAGGTAACTAAGTTTTATTAGATAAAAGTAGCAGGTACTCACATTTAAAATAGAACAGCAGGGTGTTTGTATCCGACGAGCGGCGAGCTCGTAGCTTTCTGTCAGTGTACTCAGCCTATCCTGTCCCTACGCGTGACGTCACACCACACGTGACTTCTTCAGGGGATAAGTATAGGCTGTAAATGTGTCCTTAAATACTGTAGTATTGGCCGGCAATAGGCGGCCATTTTCCCGAAGTTCTATGTGTTTGAGTTACGGCGGCCATTTTCCTAGAGGTTTTTTCGATCTGATTCGATTTAGAGTGTGTATCAGCTGACGAATAGTGGCCAATGAGGGCTGTCTGCTGATTCGATATCAGTTGTACTGTCAGCAAAGGAGGGCATTAGTATTTTCGATGGTGGGAGCCCAGCTCACAGGAAAAACTAATCATTATTAGGAGTAAACTTATCTATAAAGTTATATCTATGGTATGGCATCCTGCAAAGCGCAGGAGGAACTAAATCGTGACTAGATGGTATATATAATATTTCAAACGGAGGGAAAGGCAGCAGACACTGATAGAATGCCAAATGTGCAATAGTGAATATACATATACATTCTGAACAGCGTTTAAAAACATTGGGTATGCAGCGTGATACAAATAAAGTAAAAAATAAAAATAAAAATAAAATTAGAACAGAATAAATTAATTGGCAACAGTCCGCCATATGCAAGTGGGAGAATTAAGAGGGAGTGTATATCTTTATTGATTATGTGAAATTTAAAAGATAATTTAAGTTAAAATCCTTAGAAGGCTAGCAGATAATAACTACTGCTAACTAAAAGTGTGACTTGCATAAATATATTAACTTCCCTGATCGGGGGGCAGATGGATAGATAAATATATAGCCTCTAGCTTGGGAAAAGGGTATCAGTAGTCTAAAAGCAATTTTATATTACTCTAAAATTAAAAATTAAACTTTTCAATGTACCTACATATATTTCAAAATAATTTTAAAATACATTCTAAAATCATTTTAAAAGTCACTCAGGAAACAGTTAAGATCAAACTCAATGTTTAAGCCCCGGGGCCAGAAAGTGTCCAAAGTGTAGATCCACTTGGATTCCAACTGGCTCAAGGTTCTTACTTTATGGCCCCCCCGCCAGTGTTTTATGTATGGGGTGATGCCCCAGAATGTCAGGTTAGTGGGGTCTCTATTGTGGCAAGTGAGAAAATGCTTTGATACACAGTGTTTGTCATAGCCGTTGATGATGTTTTTGACATGTTCCTTGATGCGGACTCTAAGGGGTCTTTTGGTCCGCCCAACGTACTGTAGACCACAGCTACATTCAAGCACATATACTGCCCCTTCTGTGTTACAGCAAACAAAATCTTTGATTTCGTGATTTTCTCCTGTGCTGGTTGAAGTGAAACTGAAAACTTTCTTATTGGGGGGTTTAGTCTTGAGGCATGCAAAACACCTCTTGCATGGAAAGAATCCGTTTCCGGAGAAGAACGTAAAAGGTTTCTTGGGTGGGTCCACAACATTTTTCACTAGTATGTCTCTTATTGTTGGGGCTTTCTTGTATATGAATTTTGGGTTCTCCGGGAGAATGTCTTGTAATTGTCTGTCTGCCCGCAGAATGTGCCAATGGCGTTTTATTATCTTTTCTATCTTTCTATATTGTGCATTAAAGTCTAAGATGAGGGGTATCCCTTCCATTGGTTTTTCTTGTTGGGGAGTTTTTTCTTTAACCACTTCCCGCCCGGCCGTCAATCCGCTATAGGCCGGGCGGGAAGTGGTTAAAGAAAAAACTCCCCAACAAGAAAAACCAATGGAAGGGATACCCCTCATCTTAGACTTTAATGCACAATATAGAAAGATAGAAAAGATAATAAAACGCCATTGGCACATTCTGCGGGCAGACAGACAATTACAAGACATTCTCCCGGAGAACCCAAAATTCATATACAAGAAAGCCCCAACAATAAGAGACATACTAGTGAAAAATGTTGTGGACCCACCCAAGAAACCTTTTACGTTCTTCTCCGGAAACGGATTCTTTCCATGCAAGAGGTGTTTTGCATGCCTCAAGACTAAACCCCCCAATAAGAAAGTTTTCAGTTTCACTTCAACCAGCACAGGAGAAAATCACGAAATCAAAGATTTTGTTTGCTGTAACACAGAAGGGGCAGTATATGTGCTTGAATGTAGCTGTGGTCTACAGTACGTTGGGCGGACCAAAAGACCCCTTAGAGTCCGCATCAAGGAACATGTCAAAAACATCATCAACGGCTATGACAAACACTGTGTATCAAAGCATTTTCTCACTTGCCACAATAGAGACCCCACTAACCTGACATTCTGGGGCATCACCCCATACATAAAACACTGGCGGGGGGGCCATAAAGTAAGAACCTTGAGCCAGTTGGAATCCAAGTGGATCTACACTTTGGACACTTTCTGGCCCCGGGGCTTAAACATTGAGTTTGATCTTAACTGTTTCCTGAGTGACTTTTAAAATGATTTTAGAATGTATTTTAAAATTATTTTGAAATATATGTAGGTACATTGAAAAGTTTAATTTTTAATTTTAGAGTAATATAAAATTGCTTTTAGACTACTGATACCCTTTTCCCAAGCTAGAGGCTATATATTTATCTATCCATCTGCCCCCCGATCAGGGAAGTTAATATATTTATGCAAGTCACACTTTTAGTTAGCAGTAGTTATTATCTGCTAGCCTTCTAAGGATTTTAACTTAAATTATCTTTTAAATTTCACATAATCAATAAAGATATACACTCCCTCTTAATTCTCCCACTTGCATATGGCGGACTGTTGCCAATTAATTTATTCTGTTCTAATTTTATTTTTATTTTTATTTTTTACTTTATTTGTATCACGCTGCATACCCAATGTTTTTAAACGCTGTTCAGAATGTATATGTATATTCACTATTGCACATTTGGCATTCTATCAGTGTCTGCTGCCTTTCCCTCCGTTTGAAATATTATATATACCATCTAGTCACGATTTAGTTCCTCCTGCGCTTTGCAGGATGCCATACCATAGATATAACTTTATAGATAAGTTTACTCCTAATAATGATTCGTTTTTCCTGTGAGCTGGGCTCCCACCATCGAAAATACTAATGCCCTCCTTTGCTGACAGTACAACTGATATCGAATCAGCAGACAGCCCTCATTGGCCACTATTCGTCAGCTGATACACACTCTAAATCGAATCAGATCGAAAAAACCTCTAGGAAAATGGCCGCCGTAACTCAAACACATAGAACTTCGGGAAAATGGCCGCCTATTGCCGGCCAATACTACAGTATTTAAGGACACATTTACAGCCTATACTTATCCCCTGAAGAAGTCACGTGTGGTGTGACGTCACGCGTAGGGACAGGATAGGCTGAGTACACTGACAGAAAGCTACGAGCTCGCCGCTCGTCGGATACAAACACCCTGCTGTTCTATTTTAAATGTGAGTACCTGCTACTTTTATCTAATAAAACTTAGTTACCTTGTAAACGGTATTACACTATTGGGTTCCTTTATTCCTGTTTTCAAATACACCTTCCTGGACCATACCTGAGGGAATCTGAGGGAATCTGAGGGAATCCCACCCCAGGACGGTGAGGAATATGCAGGAGCCGCTAGGCGAAAAAAGATAAGAACCAGTTTGGTCATATGCTGTTGCCCCATTTCTGTGAGGTAAGGGGCCACTGCTCACTGGAGTGTTTACACACGAAGCTGCACGAAACCTTGAGTCACCAGGCACTTTAACTGCTACATACGCATGCCAGCACTATAAGTCACAAAGATTTTATTGAAGATTAAGGACGCTATTTCTGTATGATTTTTATACTCCAGCTGCTGGGACATACTATTCTGATACCATCCAGTTTTGGACTATACACTTTATTTAAGTTTGTTTGCACGCTTGCACCTTACGGAAAAATTGTTGGTTCACATTATGTTTATGCTATGATTCAGCTATTTAGTTTGCACAGTGTTGGCACCCTGCACTTTGCTGGTCTGTGATTGTTAATTATTGGATTTAATTTATGCTAATATAATTTCCTTGGTTTTTGTCACATTATCACAATATTTACACCTATGGATAGTCACGATTGGAATATTTGAGGCTTTTAGGATGTTTATTTATTTATTGTTCACATCCACTATATTTTTATATTTTTTTATTATTACTTTTATTTATTTATTGTGCACAGTGGATTTTAACACTTGCTTATATTTATCACTGGCCCTTTAGGCTGGGCCTTTTATATTTATCTTATTGCATTTCACAAAGGAGAAGTTCATAGAATAGGATTAGCGCGGCACCATATTATCTATACAACATTCCTTTAGGCCAAGTGACACCTAACAGGTGCACGCAGCTGCTCCACGTTTAGCCTTTCCATATCTGATAGCGCAGGAATATCCTCTTATACAAGAGTCCACAGCATATTCAGCAAAATTTTGTTAAACCTCTCAGGTTGAGGGTCCCCTTGCGGGTGGTAAGGCATGGTCTGAGACTTCTTTATGCCTAGTAAAGTGCACAGCTGATGGATTAACCGGCTCTCAAAATCTAGTCCTTGGTCAGAGTGGATTCTGATAGGTAGCCCATAATGCACAAAAAACTTTTCAACAAGGACTTTGACCACTGTGGTCGCCTGTTAATCTTTAGTGGGGTAGGCCTGTGCATAATGGGTGAAATGGTCAGTCACCACCAGGACATTACTTCCTCCACCTGTATCTAGTTCCAGGCATAGGAAGTCAATGCACACCAACTCCAGAGGCCCCTGGGTCTGCAAATGTCCCATGGGAATAGCCCAAACTGGTAATGTCTTGTGCTGGATGCATGCTTAACAGGAATGACAAAACTCTCTACCTCTCCTCTCATGTTGGGCCAGTAGAAGCTATCCCTGATTAAACGAAAAGTTCTCTCTGTTCCTAAATGTCCATGATCATCATGCAAGGCTATCAGAATTGTTGCACGGTTTTTCTCAGGAAGGAATAGCTGCCATTTTTCTTCCATGTCCTCAGAAGGACCTCGCCTATACAATACTCCATCCATCATCTGCTGTCTATTCCACTCCAGATGTAGAATCTTCGCTCCATTTACAGAGCTCTTCATTAACAAACTTGGATCCTGCTTGCTCAGGGCTTGGATAGCCAGATGACATTGTGGATACTGATCCTGATTCTTCCTAAAATCTCTTTTAGACAACCGAGGAAGGTCCTCACCTCATACTTGTGTCAGCCCACAATAGCATTTGGGTATCCCCGAACTCTGATGGATTCGGCTCCAACACTTCCCTTCAACCTGCCTGCCTCGCCTTGACACAAGGCCCGTACACCTTCTGCAGTACCATAAGCTCCTCCTCCTGTCAATAAGGTCTACGAGATAAGGCATCTGCATCTTTATTCCCTGCCACAGATCGGTACTTTAAACTGAATTGGAATCCAGCAAGGGCAGCCAGCCACCTATGTCATGTTGCATCCAATTTGGCAGAAGTCAGAAGATAAGTTAAAGAATTATTATCCATTTTCACCACAAACACAGCCCCATACAGGTAATCATTTAGTTTGTCTACTACAGCCCATTTGAAAGCCAGAAACTCCAGCTTGTGGACGTGATCATTTTTTTTCTAATGGAGTGAGACTGCGGCTCACATAAGCCACTGGTATGAGACCACCATCTTGTTCCTGATAGGGAATCCCTCCCAGATCATCTCTACTGGAATCTACATGAAGTTCATAAGGCTTGGTAGGGTCAGCATAGGCCAACAGCGGAGCTTCAGTAAGACTCTTCTTCAGATGCCAAAATGCTTCTTTACACTGGGAAGTCCATTGTTCTTGCACCAACTCTCCTTTCTTGCGACAACCAGACTTCTTCACTTTAGACTCATTCTCTCCTTCTCCTGTGGCCACTTGCAACAACTCATTAAGAGGCCAAGCAATCCTGGCACAGTTTGCCACAAACCTCCGATAGTAGGAGCAGAATCCCAGGAAGGATCTCAATACAGTTACAGTCCTTGGCCTAGGCCATGTGGTGACAGCTTCCAACTTCTTCAGGTCCGTGACTACCCGTCCAGCAGAGACAAGAAGACCCAAGTATGTAACAGAATTTCCGTAGAACTGGCACTTTTCCAACGACAGTTTTAACTCTTCTTCATGGAGCCGCGCAAAGACCTTTTCCAACCAGGCTTCATGCTCTTCCAAAGTCTTCCTGAACACAATGATGTCATCTAGGTACATGAGTACTTCTATTAGATTCATGTCTCCTACTGTTCTTTCCATCAACCGCTAGAAGGTTGCTGGGGCTCCTAACAATCCTTGAGGCATCCGACTGAACTCAGAGAACCTCACTCGAAAATCGGGCTCATCCCTAATCACAGGTAAAGTTTGGATGTTCTATCTGGAAAGCAAAAAAAAGTTGGTATCTCTATGGTAAAGTTTTGTGACCATATGTTTAATTCCTCTTTTTTTTTTGAAAAACACACCATTTACTTGCCAATGTGCCAAAAGAACATTCAATTAGGCGCATTGCGTTGCCGGTAGTTAAAGATACTCTTCTTATCGTCCAGATTTCTTTTCGCATAAAGCTTAAGCAACTATCTAGAAAGTGCGAAGGCCTCATCTGCAACAAGCACGAAAGGCAGTTCTGGTCCTTCTGTTTGAGGAAGAGGCTGATTAGATGGTATGTTGAATCGCCCTTTTTGCAGTCTTCTACCCATTACAGACTCCAAGAACACTCTGGAATTAGAACTGCTGCCGTATGCCCCAATGTCCAAAGCTATAAATGTATAATTGCTATCACAGATAGCTATGAGAACCAATGAGAAATATTTCTTGAAATTACAAGAACCAGGAGGCATTTGTATACGGATATGCTTCCAATCAAGGGCTCCTATGCAGCTTGGAAAGTTTCCCCGATTCCAAAATCCATCAGCTATTCTTCTCCACATCCTTCCATCTGGTAATGGTGTCGCTGATGGACACAGCTCTTCCCATATGGCTAAGCATATGGCTCTTCCCATATGGCTAAGCATTTATCATCTACTCTCCAAACTAGTTGAAATGGCCAGTAAAAAATAATGGTTGAAGGAGGTAAAGAAAAATTGCACATCTTTTTTAGCTTCTTTCTGCAGCAGCACTCCTGGGTACAACACCCTTTTCTAAAACATTCTTTGAAAGGTATACAATATTTCTTATATATATATATATATACAGTATATCTATATGTATATTTATTGAGCATCTGTGGGGCATCCTCAAACGGAAGGTGGAGGAGCGCAAGGTCTCTAACTTCCACTAGCTCCATGATGTCGTCATGGAGGAGTGGAAGAGGACTCCAGTGGCAACCTGTGAAGCTCTGGGGAACTCCATGCCCCAGAGGGTTAAGGCAGTGCTGGAAAATAATGGTGGCCAAACAAAATATTGACACTTTGGGCCCAATTTGGATATTTTCACTTAGGGGTGATGGTTAAATACTAGACCATAATAACAAAAAAATATTTTTTTTAAACACTTGATAAATGACTTCTTACCTTAAGGTCACTAACAGACATTCATCTGCAGGTACACAACTTCTTATGTTGGTACAGTAGGGGCCACTGATATTGTGTCAATCTCGCCGCTGTTAGCGGTGAGATTGACACCTGCGAGCCCCGTCGCGGGAGACCGCGCCGAGCTCTGTCGCTCCTCCTGCTCGCCGCCCCTAATGGATTCCTATTGATGTGAGGCATCTCATGGGGACGGCGAGCGCGAGAAGCACAGCCTCGCAGCTGAAAACACAATATCGGCGGCAGGTACTGTATGTATTCGCTGCAGCTGTGGGTGCAGCTTCTCCAGTAAGTAGTCGAATGTAGCTACGGTCATCCCAGTGAAGGTGAAAAACTTCATAGGATACTGTCAGAGATGAGCATAGTGCAAAGCTACAAAACCTTCAGAAGGCCACTTCAGCAGCATGGGATGGGTCAAAAATCTATAACGTCACCTATCCACAATCTTCTTTTTCTGGCTCTCCTGTCTCCATATATAGTCAAACATGACAATGTCACACTATCCCAAAAATTGTGCGAATCCATTGCTAACTAAAGCACAAATCAGCTAGCACACACCAAGGACACAGCAAAGAAAAAAGTGAAACACACTGATTCACTTACTGAAAACCTCAATGCAGCATGGGAGGAGCAATGCTTCCTGGGTATTGTCATCAAGACTGAAAAACGTATATAAATGGTTGTTAATGGATTTTAACAAACGCACTGACAGACATAAACAGATATTAACTGAATGGAACAGAACAGAACGGAAGATGGATGAAACAATGGATGTGAACTGATGTGAACGGAATCTGTTTTCAATGTAGCTTAACTGATGATGCCCGTGTGAAAGGTGCCTTACACTTTACTTCAGTGTTTTGCCTGTCAGCCAGAAGCATGCCTGCTTTTAAATCCTGAGCCTGATTTCTGCCTGATACTGCCTTGCACCTATGTCCTGCTTCTGAATTTGCTCTTGCTCTGCACTCTGTAGCCTGCTCTACTGCCTTGTACCTTGTTCCTGATCCCAATCTTGGTTCCCTTCTTCCTTGCATGTGATCTGTGTTCTTCATTTTGTATATATTGTGTGTATTGTATTATAGTTAGCGTGCTAGGTGTTTTGTCTTTGGGTTCACTTGTATTTTCTGGTTTGTTGTGTTTTCTGTTTGTTGGTGTTTGGATGGATTTTGGCTTCACTGTAAATAAACTTGCTTAAATCATATACAGTCTGGTCTGAGTTTCCTAAGTGTAGCTATGCATATATTGACCATCTCTGCTGCTGATTCCTGACACTCTACATCAGTTTTGATTGCTTCATGGGCGCCGGACTGCCAGAGCATTGGGAAGAAGAAGTTGCAAGGATCGATCTTGCAGCATGATGAGAGCCTGCAGGAGAAAAGATTTAGGTAAATGAAACTCCTTTTCCTCACCTAATGAAGACAAGCATTTCACCTTTTAGCGCAGGTGCAGCCTGGATTTTTATTTTTCAAAGATAAAGTTCAACTACACAAACTGTAGGTGAACAGGTGAAAACTGCCAAGACCCGTACTACCACCTCTGCGCTCTAAATAATAAAAGACGAACCCAAATGGAGCTGCCACTTTAAAAATTATATGAATATAAAAGCTGAATCCATCCCTCAATAGTACAGATGAAATGGTGGCGCTGTTCCCACTGACTGTGGGAATGAGACAAGCGTTAGCGTACACCCTGATGACGTAGAGTGAACTGGAAGTGCACTGAATCACAAGGAATATGTGTATGGGCTGAGTTAGAGTAACCAAACAAATATACACACACACTATAGATGTAGCATAAAAGATATACACACATGAAAATGTGCATAAAATGTGCATATGATTAACATGATTAAGTCCCAGTGACGAAACATGTCTGGGCGTGGCTACACGGCAATCCTACACGTGTGTTAGAGGAAGGAGTGACGGGTGATGGAGCGGGGGGTCAGTGGAGGAACGTCAGCGGCGAACGGGTGAGACGATCGTCAGCTTCCATATTCCCTGGGTCCGCCGTGGCCGTGTTTTGCTGTGCCAGTATTGCTGCATGTTTTGCTGTGATGTTTCCTGACTGCTGTGAAGTGATTTGCCCATTGATTTTATTCACAATGTTAGTGCATTAGTGTTGGTTCAGTTTTAAATAAACGTAAATGGTATCATACTATTGGAGCATTTCTTCTTATCTCATATGTGGAGTCACTGCCTAAAGGAGAGTGTTCGGGTTACACAGCAGTGGATACCAATGGCTAGGGATGAGCCGAACACCCCCCGGTTCGGTTCGCACCAGAACCCGCGAACGGACCGCAAGTTCGCACGAACGTTAGAACCCCATTGACGTCTATGGGACTCGAACGTTCGAAATCAAAAGTGCTCATTTTAAAGGCTAATTTGCATGGTATTGTCCTAAAAAGGGTTTGGGGACCCGGGTCCTACCCCAGGGGACATGTATCAATGCAAAAGAAACTTTTAAAAACGGCCGTTTTTTCGGGAGCAGTGATTTTAATGATGCTTAAAGTAAAAAAAAAAAAGTGAAATATTCCTTTAAATATCGTACCTGGGGGGTGTCTATAGTATGCCTGTAAAGTGACGCGTGTTTCCCATGTTTAGAACAGTCCCTGCACCAAATGTCATTTTTAAAGGAAAAAATCTCATTTAAAACTGCTTGCGGGTTTAATGTCATGTCGGGTCCTGGCAATATGGATGAAAATCAGTGAGACAAACGGCATGGGTACCCCCCAGTCCATTACCAGGCCCTTTGGGTCTTGTATGGATATTAAGGGGAACCCCGCACCCAAATTAAAATAAGGAAAGGTCCCTATATACTCTGAACAGCAGTATACAGGCGGTGCAAACAAGACAGGGACTGTAGGTTTGTTGTTAAGTAGAATCTGTTTGTAATTTTGAACATTTTTAATGTGTTTAGCTCCAGCCAAAAAATCTTTTCTAAGCTTTTTGGAAAACATAGGGAAGGGTTATCACCCCTGTGACATTTGTTTTGCGTCTTTCCTCCTCTTCAGAAGATTTCACCTCACTTTTTTGTCCCAATGAAAAATGTTTTTTGAAAATTTGGGTTTTTTTGTGGAACAAGGATTGGAAAGCATCAGTGGAAAGGAGAAATTGTTTTCCCATATTAACTCTTACATGAGAGAATTTCCCTTCCTATGGGTAGATTTCATCTCACTTCCTGTTGTCTCCTTCCGTTTGCAAGTAGGAGTCGTTTGTAAGTTAGATGTTTGAAAGTAGGGTCCTGCCCTATATACTCAGCAGAAATTTGGGCCTTAGGTGTTGCTGTGGCCAAAACACTGTAAGCCCTCACAGGGCCCTGCTGTGAAATATTAGATCAAGAATTGTAATTACATGCCCCTGTTGAACAGGAGCTGAAAAATTAGGCCTTAGGCACTGGTGCTGGTGCCACAACACTGCAACCCCTCACAGACACTCTAGTTGGAACGCAGGAACGAGCCCTGCTGCAAAGTATTGCATCAAAAATTGTAATTACACGCCCCTGTTAGACAGGGGCAGAAAAATTGGGCCTTAGGCACTGGTGCTGGTGCCACAACACTGCAACCCCTCACAGACACTCTAGTTGGAACGCAGGAACGAGCACTGCTGCAAAGTATTGCATCAAAAATTGTAATTACACGCCCCTGTTAGACAGGGGCAGAAAAATTGGGCCTTAGGCACTGGTGCTGGTGCCACAACACTGCAACCCCTCACAGACACTCTAGTTGGAATGCAGGAACGAGCCCTGCTGCAAAGTATTGCATCAAAAATTGTAATTTCACGCCCCTGTTAGACAGGGGCAGAAAAATTGGGCCTTAGGCACTGGTGCTGGTGCCACAACACTGCAACCCCTCACAGACACTCTAGTTGGAATGCAGGAACGAGCCGTGCTGCAAAGTATTACATCAAAAATTGTAATTACACGCCCCTGTTATACAGGGGCTGAAAAATTGTGCCTTAGGCACTGGTGGTGGCGCCCAGAACCAAAAATGTTCTTACAAGCTATCAGCGTGATGATTGAGGAGGAAGAGGATAATTACTCAGGGATAATCACTCAGCATCAGCATAGGCAGTCTTTGAAGGGATCTGAAAAAAATTATTCAGTTACATCAGCATCAGGTGCTTGGTAGCTGGTGGTGATCCAAGACTGATTCATTTTTATGAAGGTCAGCCGATCGACCGAGTCAGTGGACAGACGCACCCTGTGATCGGTTACCACGCCTCCAGCAGCACTGAATGTACGTTCCGAAAGAACGCTGGATGCAGGACAGGCCAGTAGCTCAATTGCATACTGTGCAAGCTCTGGCCAGTGATCCATCCTCAAGACCCAGTAACCCAGAGGATTTTCGGTGGGAAAGGTGTCCAAGTCTGATCTTGCCCCTAGGTATTCCTGCACCATGTAAAACAGACGCTGGCGATGGTTGCTGGAACCGATCATACCTTGGGGCTGCGGACCAAAAAATTGTCTGAACGCATCGGTCAGACGGCCACCTTCTCCACCGCTCCTTCTTTGACTGACCGAAGCCTCAGCAACACGTTGTCCAGAAACAGGAGTTTGTAACCTCCCAGTCTCTGGGAACGCGTTGCACAGACCTTTCTGCAAGGCCTCCCGAAGATGTTTCATCCTCTGCTCCCTCTGCGATGGCAAGATAAGGTCCGCAACCTTACCCTTGTAACGTGGATCAAGGAGGGTTGCCAGCCAGTATTGGTCCTTCTCCTTGATACCACGAATACGAGGATCCTTACGCAGGCTTTGCAGGATCAGGGAGGCCATGCAGCGTAGGTTTGCTGAGGCATTCGGTCCGGAGTCCTCTGGGTCACTAAGGACAACAACGTCCGCAGCCACCTCCTCCCAGCCACGTACAAGTCCATGTGTTCCTTGGGACTGATCCCTTAAAGACTGCTGATGCTGAGTGCCAGGCTCCACCTCCATACTGACACAATCTTCCTCCTCCTCCTCCTCCTCCTCCTCCTCGTCCTCTTCCTGTGTGATCGGCGGGCACGCAGGAACACTGTCTGGATAAAGGGGGCCTTGAGAGCTAAGGAAGTCCTCCTCTTCCTGCCTCTGTTCTGCCTCAAGTGCCCTGTCCATTATTCCACGCAGCGTGTGCTCCAACAGGTGGACAAGGGGGACAGTGTCACTGATGCATGCACTGTCAGTGCTCACCATCCTCGTGGCCTCCTCGAATGGTGACAGGACAGTGCATGCATCCCTGATCATGGCCCACTGGCGTGGGGAAAAAAAACCAAGGTCCCCTGACCCTGTCCTGGTGCCATAGTCGCACAGGTACTCATTGATGGCCCTCTGCTGCGTGTGCAGCCGCTGCAGCATGGCCAACGTCGAGTTCCACCTGGTGGGCATGTCACAGATTAGGCGGTTCTTGGGCAGGTTAAACTCCTTTTGGAGGTCCGTCAGCCGAGCACTGGCATTATATGACCGGCGGAAATGCACAGAGACTTTCCTGGCCTGCCTCAGGACATCCTGTAAGCCCGGGTACCTGCCCAAGAACCGCTGCACCACCAAGTTAAGGACGTGAGCCAAACAGGGCACATGGGTCAGTTGTCCCTGTCGGAGGGCAGAGAGGAGGTTGGTGCCATTGTCGCAAACCACCATTCCTGCCTTAAGTTGGCGTGGCGTCAACCACCTCTGAACCTGCCCCTGCAGAGCTGACAGAACCTCTGCTCCAGTGTGGCTCCTGTCCCCCAAGCACACCAGCTCAAGCACCGCATGGCATCTTTTGGCCTGCGTACTTGCGTAGCCCCTTGAACGCCTACGGAGCACCGCTGGTTCCGAGGAAGAGGCCATGGAGGAAGAAGAAGAGGAGGGGGTGGAGGAGAGAGGTGTGTCACAATCAGCATTTTGGAGGCGTGGTGGCGGAACAACCTCCAACACTACTGCACCTTGTCCTGCATCCTTCCCAGCTGCCAGCAGAGTCACCCAATGCGCCGTGAAACTTAAGTAACGTCCCTGTCCATGCCTGCTGGACCATGAGTCAGCGGTAATATGCACCTTACCGCTGACCGCCCTGTCCAGCGAGGCATGGACATTGCCTTCCACATGCCGGTAGAGAGCCGGAATCGCCTTCCGTGAGAAAAAGTGGCGTTTGGGTACCTGCCACTGAGGAACCGCACATTCCACAAACTCACGGAAGGGGGCAGAGTCTACCAACTGAAAAGGCAGCAGTTGAAGTGCTAGCAATTTTGCCAAGCTAGCATTCAACCGCTGGGCATGTGGATGGCTGGGAGCAAACTTCTTTCGGCGGTGCAGCAGCTGGGGCAGGGAAATTTGCCTGGTACAATCTGACGTCGGTGTACCAAAAGCAGATTGCCCACAAGTACTTGGCTGTGACACACCTAATTCTACACCTTCATTCCTCTCACTGCAGGTCTCAGAGAGGACTGAAGGTCTAGTGGGGTTGGAAATCTCAGCTGATGAGGAGCAAGGAGAGATCCTCTTTGTTCTTTGGTGTGGGTCTTTCAGATACGCTTGCCAACGAACTGCATGGCAGGTCAACATATGTCTGGTCAAGCATGTGGTACCCAAGCGGGAGATGTTTTGGCCACGCGAGATATGCTTGAGACATATGTTGCAAATAGCAGCGGTGCGATCTGATGCACTCGTCTCAAAAAAGGCCCACACCAAAGAACTTTTTGAATAACGCGCAGAGACTGCAGCGCCCTGCACATGTGGAGCTTTGGGGTGTGATGCAGTCAATGTGCTGCCCTTAGGCTGGCCCCTGGAGGGCATCCTGCCTAGTTGGTGATGTGCCACCTCCTCCTCCTCCTCCTCCTCCTCTCTCCTATCAGGCACCCACGTTGAGTCAGTGACCTCATCATCCCCTCCCTCCTCATCACTGGAGCAAACCTGGCAGTATGCTGCAGCAGGGGGAGCATGACTGCCAGATTGCTGTCCTTCTTGGGCACCCCCTCTGTCCGTGCTCATGTTACTGCCTTCATTGAGCTCAGTATCATCATCAGAGCCTTCCAAACGCTGGGCATCCTCCTGGAGCATGTACCCAACACTGTGGTCAAACAGTTCGAGGGAATCCTCATGAGGACATGGTGGAGCTAGGGAAGGAGTCACTGATGACATTGAGCTGAGGGAAGAGGCCGCTGCTTTGCCAGACAAAGCACCCTGGGCATGGGTGAGAGAGGATGAGGAGGATGAGGACGGCTTGGTCATCCACTCGACCAAGTCTTCCGCATGTTGCGGCTCAACACGGCCAGCTGCCGAAAAAAAGGCCAAGCGTGTCCCATGGCCACGTGCTGATGAGGATGCACCGTCTCCACGACCAGCACTAGACACAGAGCCTGCTTGCCCTCTCTTATTGGCTTGTGACTGTCTGCCTCTCCTTCTTGGCCTTCCAGACATACTAATGGCCTGTAGCTGCACTAAGCTGGGATAGAACACCTGTAATTTTCTTCAGGTAGCTTTATATACTGTAACCAGACAAGCCTGCCTGTCAGTAGGAAGATAACAGGAACGGATCTAGCTGAACACTGTGAGCAGGACGTACTGCACTAAATGTATATAGCAGGAACGGATCTAGCTGAACACTGTGAGCAGGACGCACTGTACTAAATGTAAATAGTCTAGCTGCCTGACCGTGGTACTAATAGGATCAAAAAGAACACCTGTAATTTTCTTAAGGTAGCTTTATATACTGTAACCAGACAAGCCTGCCTGTCAGTAGGAAGATAACAGGAACGGATCTAGCTGAACACTGTGAGCAGGACACACTGTACTAAATGTAAATAGTCTAGCTGCCTGACCGTGGTACTAATAGGATCAAAAAGAACACCTGTAATTTTCTTCAGGTAGCTTTATATACTGTAACCAGACAAGCCTGCCTGTCAGTAGGAAGATAACAGGAACGGATCTAGCTGAACACTGTGAGCAGGACACACTGTACTAAATGTAAATAGTCTAGCTGCCTGACCGTGGTACTAATAGGATCAAAAAGAACACCTGTAATTTTCTTCAGGTAGCTTTATATACTGTAACCAGACAAGCCTGCCTGTCAGTAGGAAGATAACAGGAACGGATCTAGCTGAACACTGTGAGCAGGACGCACTGCACTAAATGTAAATAGCAGGAACGGATCTAGCTGAACACTGTGAGCAGGACGCACTGCACTGAATGTAAATAGCAGGAACGGATCTAGCTGAACACTGTGAGCAGGACGCACTGCACTGAATGTAAATAGCAGGAACGGATCTAGCTGAACACTGTGAGCAGGACGCACTGCACTGAATGTAAATAGCAGGAACGGATCTAGCTGAACACTGTGAGCAGGACGCACTGCACTGAATGTAAATAGCAGGAACGGATCTAGCTGAACACTGTGAGCAGGACGTACTGCACTAAATGTATATAGCAGGAACGGATCTAGCTGAACACTGTGAGCAGGACGCACTGCACTGAATGTAAATAGCAGGAACGGATCTAGCTGAACACTGTGAGCAGGACGCACTGCACTGAATGTAAATAGCAGGAACGGATCTAGCTGAACACTGTGAGCAGGACGCACTGCACTGAATGTAAATAGCAGGAACGGATCTAGCTGAACACTGTGAGCAGGACGTACTGCACTAAATGTATATAGCAGGAACGGATCTAGCTGAACACTGTGAGCAGGACGCACTGCACTGAATGTAAATAGCAGGAACGGATCTAGCTGAACACTGTGAGCAGGACGCACTGCACTAAATGTAAATACCAGGAACGGATCTAGCTGAACACTGTGAGCAGGACGCACTGCACTGAATGTAAATAGCAGGAACGGATCTAGCTGAACACTGTGAGCAGGACGCACTGCACTGAATGTAAATAGCAGGAACGGATCTAGCTGAACACTGTGAGCAGGACGCACTGCACTGAATGTAAATAGCAGGAACGGATCTAGCTGAACACTGTGAGCAGGACGCACTGCACTGAATGTAAATAGCAGGAACGGATCTAGCTGAACACTGTGAGCAGGACGTACTGCACTAAATGTATATAGCAGGAACGGATCTAGCTGAACACTGTGAGCAGGACGCACTGCACTGAATGTAAATAGCAGGAACGGATCTAGCTGAACACTGTGAGCAGGACGCACTGCACTAAATGTAAATACCAGGAACGGATCTAGCTGAACACTGTGAGCAGGACGCACTGCACTGAATGTAAATAGCAGGAACGGATCTAGCTGAACACTGTGAGCAGGACGCACTGCACTGAATGTAAATAGCAGGAACGGATCTAGCTGAACACTGTGAGCAGGACGCACTGCACTGAATGTAAATAGCAGGAACGGATCTAGCTGAACACTGTGAGCAGGACGCACTGCACTGAATGTAAATAGCAGGAACGGATCTAGCTGAACACTGTGAGCAGGACACACTGCACTAAATAGTCTAGATAGAAGATAACAGGAACGGATCTAGCTAAACTGAATACAGTGTATATATATATATGCAACACCTGGGATGCATATATATACACAATACACTGTAAGTGCAGCTAACTGACTGACTGTTCTGCCTAATCTATCTAACTCAAATCAAATGACACTGTCTCTCTCTCTCTCTATCTCTCAGCACACCGGAACACACACTACACAGGGCCGCCGTGCAGGCGGCCTTATATAGTGTGGGGTGTGTACTAAATCCCCTGAGCCATAATTGGCCAAAGCCACCCTGGCTTTGGCCAATTACAGCTCTCTCTACTGACGGCGCTGTGATTGGCCAAGCATGCGGGTCATAGTGCATGCTTGGCCAATCATCAGCCAGCAATGCACTGCGATGCCGCAGTGAATTATGGGCCGTGACGCGCCACACGAATTTGGCGCGAACGGCCCATATCGTTCGCAATTCGACGGACGGTCGAACAGCCGATGTTCGAGTCGAACATGGGTTCGACTCGAACACGAAGCTCATCCCTACCAATGGCCGCATGTTAATCCCCATGAAAGTGGATTGAGGCTTTTGTCAGCCAAACACAAGAGTGGGAGGCCTTAACAGCTGGTGAGTTTGAATTTCAGAAGGGAGTGGAATCACATCACTGAGGTGTGGTGGATACTTGGATCACAGCATCACAAATTGGAGACACCTTCACTTTTGGCACTTTTTCCTCATTTTTTTCACATTATATGTGGACTGTATTTCACTTTTTATATTTATATATATTTTTTTACATTTTTTCCAGTGTTTATATATTTTTCAGTCTTTATCCCATTAGCCTAGTTTTTGGAGACTTTTTGAGTGTGGATACCACAATACCAGTCTCTCACATCTGTCACGAGGTTTTAACAGCATCTATAGTTCACTTATTTTGTATTGCAGTTATATTGTTTGTTAGATCATTTCTGCTCACTAATTCACTATTGTTCCAGTGTCAGAATACACTAGGTATTTTATGCACAATTTCATGTGTGTATATCTTTTATGCTACATCTATAGTGTGTGTATATTTGTTTGGTCACTCTAACTCACCCCATACACATATTCCTTGTGATTCAGTGCACTTCCAGTTCACTCTACGTCATCAGGGTGTACGCTAGCGCTTGTCTCATTCCCACAGTCAGTAGGAACAGCGCCACTATTTCATCTGTACTTTTGATGGGTGGATTCAGCTTTTAAAGTTCAACTACAGTCAAAACTTTTTTTTTTGTTTTTAAGATTTTTGTTTAACTTTGGAAAAGTAGTCAAAACACCTGTAAAGTTCTTGCTGCTGTCTGTGTCCCCATTGGGAAGATTTGTGCTTATTTGCTCATGTCCACGTGCCATGAAAAGAGAACACATGATCACTACTACAGGAAAAAAGAGATAACAATTAAAACCCACCCACCTCGTGGTGTCATTGACCAGATATGATTATGTCCATATTTAGCCAGTTATGTCACTCAGAAGACCACTCCCATTTGTTTATACTCAGCTGTCTTCCACTGGATCCGCCATTTGTGGGTGAGCAGTTGTAAGGATCAAACATGTCTTTAGGCAGGTTGGAGGCTGTTGTTCATCATGATTGACATTGATCTGCATTGCTGGTTGACGTGATTGATGGTGGATGACGTGATTTACTTTTTTGGGGTTTTATTTCATTAAGGGGCTTATCAGCTGAAAGTCCGGTGTTAAAATAAACACCTAAACAAGTATAGTTCGGACCTCACAGAGAGCTCATCCCCAGTAAGGTCATATATACAATGGTGTAGTTGGTAGCACTTTCACCTAGCAGCAAAAGGGTTGTTGGCTCAAATCCCAACCATGACACTACCTGCTTGGAGTTTGCATGTTCTCCCTGTGTCTGCATAGGTTTCCTCCCACACTCCAAAGACATGCTGGTAGGTTAATTGGATCCTGTCTAAATTGGCCCTAGTATGTGTATGTATGAATGTGAGTTATGCCGCGTACACACGACCGGATTTGGTTCGGCGGACTGGAGTCTGTCGGACAATTCGATCGTGTGTGGGCCCCAGTGGACTTTTTTTCCCCAAAAGTTTGACGGACCTAGAAATGAAACATGTTTCAAATCTTTTCGACGGACTCGAGTCCGGTCGAAAAGTCCGCTCCTCTGTATGCTAGTCCGACGACAAAAACCGATGCTAGGGCAGCTATTGGCTACTGGCTATCAACTTCCTTGTTTTAGTCCGGTCGTACGTCATCACGTACAAATCCGTCGGACTTTGGTTGATCGTGTGTAGGTAAGTCCATTCATTCATAAAGTCCGTCGAAAAGTCCGCAGGACAAAGTCTGCCGTAAAATCCGCTCGTGTGTACGCAGCATTAGGGACCTAGTCCCCATTAGGGACTAGAGTTCTACTTTATGTACACGTGGACCTTTTGCAGCAGAAAATGATAATCTTTCTGCCTTGTCCTGCCATTAGGACCAGTAGGACAGCTTTAAGAAATCCTACAGCTTACAGTATACCAGTACATGTTCCTGGTAACAGATGTGACACAATTCTCATTTTAATTTTAAAAATTCCTGCAGATGCAATGATTCATTTCATGCTTGTTTACAGCTTTAAACATCAATGCAAACTACCAGCATCCAGCAGATGTGCTGAAGTCGTTTAATGCACAGGTGCAACTTCAATGTTCTAATGTAATAGGTCCCAGTTAAAATGTTACCATCTTTACATGATTTAGATTCTCTAATTATGCTTATTTCCATGCAAATAATAAAAAAAAAAGGTTATGAGAAAAGTAAAACATTTATAAAAGCAGTGTTGTTAATCGTAATGTCTTTCATATAAACTACTATTGATAGGGCAGGTAAATAAGAAAATGGTGCTGGGATTAACATATTCACTTTTGGTTCAGTAAAGTTACCAAATCTTTCATTACAAAATACATTGATTACATTTTAATTCATATAGGGCTGCTGTAGTAAACGTCAAAATTGCGCAAAACAGAATGTAAGATCTGTAGACAGATGTCTGGAACAGAGTCTTCTTCTCCGCACAGCTAAACTACTGTCAGCATATACATTTTGCTAATGTTACTCCCCACATTAAAAATAAATAAATCTTATCCACAGTATGTATTTTTCATACCATTTCCATGTACTTTGCTACAAAACAGTATGAAAACCCTCTTTGTTGTAAAACCTGGTGATACTTTTGTGGGTGGTGTGGAGGTTTAATTTCATAGTTACATAGTTAGTCTGGGTGAAAAAAAAGATGCAAGTCCATCCATCCATCCCACAAAGAAAAAAAAAAAAAAACACGCACAAATCAAAAACCTCCATATACACTATCCCACACCCATAGTTGATCCAGAGGAAAGTAAAAAAAAAAACAAAAAACAATAAAGCATGATCTGCTCCAGCGAGGGAAAATTTCCTTCCTGATCCCCCAAGAGGCAATCAGATATTCCCTGGATCAACTACAATATACCTATAAATATTAGTATCCATTTATGTTTTGTGCATTTAGGAGCAAACACATGCTACTGAGCTGACCAGAACCAGCATCTGAGGGAGTCTATTCAAAATTTTCACAGCTCTTACTGTGAAGAACCCCTGCCGTATGTAGCGCTACTCCCATAAGACCTGCAGGAATTTTGCCCAGGTCTTCCCAATTTCAGCCCCACAACCAGGCACACAGTAGGCTCATTCACTCTTTCTCCAAAAAAAAACAGTCTGGGGATGTGGTTTTTGTTGTTTTTATTTTTGGAGAACCTGTATAGGGTTGAGGGTAATGGTGGGATACTCCAAGAATGAGAACTATGTACGCTGAGGACTTAATCTTCCTTCCAGCTTAACTAGTAGTAGAACTTGTAGAGCAAAGTCGCTTCTCTTTAGTGGGCAGTCTCTGGACAGAGCTCTTTAGGACCACCAGCTGGGGTAGCTAGAGCACAGGGTACCCAAGATCCAGCAACGTCTGTACTCACAGAGCCCAAGGACAGATGGATGCCACCTACCAATCCTCCAAGTGATGCCCTCCAGTGATATCAGACAGATCTGTGGTTGACAGCTCCCCTCAGTCAACTTCTTCAAAGCACCCATGTCTCTGTATTCCTCCCCTCAGGTTGCCAACCTGAGTCCTTCTTCAGTAGACATGCGCAGAATGAAAACATTTGTTTCATTTCGATTCGTTATTTACATAAATTTGTTTAGTTAAATTAGTTTGATTCATTTAATACGTTTTTGGAATTTGTTTCATGTCTATTCTTCAGCAACTTATGTCTGGGAGGGCACTGTGCCCTCCCTAGGCTTGACTCTTTCACTCTGGGGCAAGACCCGAAGCTCATTAACAGAGGAGGTGCTTTAACAGAGGAGTCCATGTCCAGGTTTCTTCTGCCGAATTGACATTCCAGAGTGGACCATAGGTCCCAGTCTTTAGCATAGGTTCCCCATGCGTTTCCCCAAGTGTTCCCTAGAGCCGCCCCCCCCTTAGGATCTACAATCAGAAAGAAATTGTACCAATTTAACCTTCATGGGATATTTGCCAGGAAGAAGCCTTTGCTGTCAAAAAAGAAAATTAGAGCTTCAGTCAGCCATTGAACATATAGGTAAAAAACAAGTCTTATGTTCTGTGGACTAATGAATCAAAGATAGAGTTGCTTGGGCACAGTAACAGTAGGCATGCTTGGTGTAAACTAAAGACGGCATTTCAGGATAAGAACATTAAACCAACTGTGAACAATGATGGTTAAACTGTATTATTTTGAGTCGCTTTGCTGCTTCAGGACCTGGGCTTCTTGCAGTCATCAAATCAACTATGAAATCTGCATTTTATCAAGGTATGCTTGATGAGAATGTGAGGCTATTTCTCCAAAAGTTAAAGTTGAACCAAAAATGGTTCTTTAAGCATAATAATGACTCAAAGCGCAGTAGCAAATCAAGCGAGGAATAGATCAAAAAGTGGAAGGTTAAAGTGATTGTAAAATCTCGTTTTTTTTTTTAAAATAACAAACATGTTATACTTACCTCCTCTATGCAGTTGGTTTTGCACAGAGCAGCCCAGATCCTCCTCTTCTCGAGTGCCTCTTTGGTGCTCCTGGCCCCTCCCTCCTATCGAGTTCCCCCACACAAGTAGCTTGCTATGGGGGCACCTGAGACGACCTGCAGCTCCGTGTGTCCATTCAGACACGGAGCCTACGCTCAGCCCCGCCTCCTCTCTCCCCTGATTAGCTAACTGATTTTGATTGACAGTTGCGGGAGCCAATGGCGCCACTTCTGTGTCTCAGCCAGTCAGGAGGGAGAGTACCGGATGGCCGAGGGATTCGTGGACATCGTTGGACAGAGAGGGGGCTCAGGTAAGTATTGGGGGTGCTGGGGGGGGGGGGGGGCTGCTATGCACCAAAGGCTTTTTATCTTAATGCATAGAGTGCTTTAAGATAAAAAAAAACTTCTGCCTTTACAACTCCTTTAAGGCCAGGCCTAATCAAATCCTTGATTCAAATCCCATTTAAATTCTGTGCGTGGTAGTGTAAAACAGTAATTCATGCAAGGAAAAACACAAACATCTTGCAATTGAAGGAATTTATCATGTTGAAGTCATCAAAAACCTCACCAGGTCAATGTAAAAGACTGGTGGGCTGTTTAATGAAATGTCTACAAGAAGTAATTTCTGCTAAACGGAATAATACAATATTTTGAGGCATTTTTTCACAGTGCACCATAATATCTATTGATATTTTTGTTTAATGCATTTTTGAAAAGGCAAGTTTTACTGATGTTTGTAATCAAATAAATTATCTTCATCTGTGGGCCCTGTTTGAATGAAGATCTAATGTTTGGCTGTTTAAAAAAGAAGTATGACCAAAGCTTTTTTGGCCATATACAGTAAATTGTCAAAAGTATTGGGATACCTACCTTTACAAGCACATGAAGCTTAATGGCATCCCAGTTTTAGTCCATAGGGTTCAATATTGAGTTGGCCCACCCTTTCCAGCTATAACAGCTTCAACTCTTCTGGGAAGGCTGTCCACAAGGTTTAGGAGTGTGTCTATGGGAATGTTTGACCGTTCTTCCAGAAGTGCATATGTGAGGTCAGGCACTGATGTGGACGAGAAGGCCTGGTTTGCAGTCCCCACTCTAATTCATCCCAAAGGTTCTATCTGGTTAAGGTCAGGACTCTGTGCAGGCCAGTCAAGTTCCTTGCTTTGTGCACTGGCCCAAATCATTTGGTGGAGGAGGGGTTTATGGTGTGGGGTTGTTTTTCAGGGGTTGGGCTTGGCCCCTTAGTTCCAGTGAAGGGAACTCTTAAGGCATCAGCATACCAAGATATTTTGGACAATTTCATGCTCCCAACTTTGTGGGAACAGTTTGGGGATGGGCCCTGCCTGTTCCAACATGACTATGCACCAGTGCACAAAGCAAGGTCCATAAAGACATGGATGAAAGAGTTTGAAGTGGAGGAACTTGACTGGCCTGCACAGAGTCCTGACTTCAACCCGATAGAACACCTTTGAGATGAATTAGAGTAGAGACTGCGAGCCAGGCCTTCTCATCCAACATCAGTGCCTGGCCTCACAAATGCACTTCTGGAAGAATGGTCAAACATTCCCATAGACACACTCCTAAACCTTGTGGACAACCTTCCCAGAAGAGTTATAGCTGTTACGGTGAACCAACTCATAATTGGAACCCACGGACTAAGACTGGGATGCCATTAAAGTTTATGTGCGTGTAAAGGCCGGCGTCCCAATACTTTTGACAATGTAGTATATTTCTTGTGGGTCAGAGGAATGCACTTTTGAACTTTTAAAACCCTGTGATCCAGAGCCGTCCAGGTTCTTAAAGGATCCTGACAATATCGTTGGGATCCACCCAGCTGCCTAATTGACAGCTGCCCCTCCCTCTTGTTGTGCGGTTGAGAGCCGGAGCTAGCTACACCCACCCCCTCCCCATGCCCTCCGCCCCTGGAGGGGCATAGCGGGAGAACGGTGACTGAAAGTTACTGCTCTCCGCTCCGAGCAGACAGAGAACTGAGCTATCAGCGGTCATGTGATCACTCAGTTCTTGAGCTTAGAGCCAAAGTGGGACAGCTGCAGTATGGAGGAAAGTTTGTGTTTTTACAAACCCATATCTTTCAAATATGTCTAGAGACAGCCAGGCACATGGAATTTTCAGATAGAGTTCAGCATTGCCAGTCACTGTATTTTACTTTGCACAGGTTTCATTGAAACTGAATATGACACCAAAAAACTAAGAGTGCCTGCTAACAAGTTAATTTATGAAAGTGTCTAAATTTGGTGAGCCTGGTGGGGCGGGGGGGTTGCAAAAGACACGTCTTGGCTTCTTTTGTGGTCTCTGAGTAGGTACCTTTTTTTTGCTACAGGTAGACATTATCTGTGATATGTATTAATGTGCCAGAAAGGAATAACTGTCGTTAGCAGTTAAAATGAACTCAGCTATAAGAGAATATTCCTTCTGTCTCATGATCCTGTGAACATATGATTTATTCTGCACAATAAATGACATAAGGTACCTTCATACATTTGTATTAAACTGAGAAAGCTATAAAACATTTCTCAGCTCCCAACACTTTTGCTGCTCGAGTCCTAGTGTGAGCGAGACTTTCCTCTAAGGAACAATATTGAAAAGTGGTTGGCTGCTGGGAAAGAAGACAACTAGCACATCCACTATTGGGGATCTGATGTCACACACTGAACAACATACAGAGGAGAGCTGAGTGTAATCTGGGACGTGAGTGGAGTGATTGGTCAGTGCCTGCACACTCAATTTCTATGGTCCGTCCTACTGCACAGAGGGAGAGGAGCTGAGAGGATGCAAGGTCACCCTGGAGTTAAAGCGGAGGTCCGCCCACCCCTGTAAAAATTAAAAGCCAGCAGCTACACATACTGCAGCTGCTGACTTGTAATAATAGGACACTTACCTGTCCTGGAGTCCAGCGATGTCAGCACATGGAAACATCAGCTGTCGGGTACTGCCGCCGCCCTTGCCGGTAAGGGAACCCGGTAGTGAAGCATTACGGCTCCACGCCGGGTCCCTACTGCGCATACGCGAGGCACCGCTGCACTCTGCTACTGGCCCGGCAGCAGGGGAAGGAGGAGGGAGGAGGAGAGAGCCCAGCTGCTGACATAATGCTCTGCGACCCGGTCTCCCAAAAGTGGGGAAGGGTACCTGTCAAAGACAGGTATCCGCTTCCCCCCGAAAGGTGCGAAACGTGGCAACGGAGGGGGGAGGAGACAAATGTGCGGAAGTTCCACTTTTGAGTGGAACTCTGCTTTAAGTACAGCGGGAACCTTGGGAGGGGGGTTTGGAGTATGTACGGTGTTAGTTCCCTTTTTTTTTTTGTAAGGGTGAACTCCCACTTTAAAACCGAGCTCCAGCCAACTGTTTTATTTCATTTTAAATAGGGCAAGTGATAAAGCTTGTGTCATATTTTCATTGCTGTTAATGTCACCATTGGGAAAAATAAAGTACCTTCACCTTCTACCAGGCAAGAAAGTAAAAGGAAATATCTCCACTGTGGATACACACAAAAAAGTACATTTTGTTGGAGAGTAAAGATGGCCATACATTATTCAATTTGGTTTAGATTTACCTTCAACTTTGTAGTGCAATGGCCTGCCTGATTGTATACAAATTGAAATGCCTCATACACGATCGGACTTTCCGCCAACAAAACTGTATAATTTTGTCCAAAGTGTGTCGGCCCAAACTTGTCTTGCATACACACGGTCACACAAATTTTGGCCAACACTTATGAACGTAGTGACATACTAGATATACTACGTGGTTTTTCAGCTCTTTAGCACCACCCTTTGGGCTCCTTCTGCTAATTTCGTGTTAGTAGAAGTTTGGTGAGTGTTGATTCGCGCTTTTCTTTTTGTGTTTTTCATTTAGCGCTTTTCAGTTCGTTTCTGAACAGCCGTTAGTTAACCAGACATGTTGCGGAATCAGGGAAGATAACGTGTTATTTATTATTGGCCTTGGAGTTATTGCTTTGACATTATTTTTTTGGTTCAATAATGATTTGATATATTTTCTATATTTTTGGATGCATAGAATGCACTTTTTGGTTAAAGTGGTGTTCCGGCCGAAATTATACTTTTTAAATAAAAATACCCCTATAATACAGAAGCTTAATGTATTCTAGTAAAGTTAGTCTGTAAACGAAGGTCTGTTTTGTTAGTTTATAGCAGTAGTTTGTTATTTTATAAACTTACAGCAGGCCGTGGCCATCTTAAGTCTGGGCATCTGAAGCCAGACTGTATTTCTTCCTGGATCTCATCCTTGCAGATCTCGCACATGCTCAGTGCAGCACAAGCAGTGTAATAGGTTTCAGGTCAGGTTTCCATAGCAAGGCAGTGTCAGAGGAAGTTACCGCCCCTTCCCAGAAGGCATTGCAAACAGGAAATGATGCGATGGGCCGCGGCCAGGGAGGAGGAAGTGAAAAATGAATACAGCAGATATACAGTAGGTGCTAAGAAAAAAAAATTAAAAATATCCAATTCGTTTACAGTGCACAGTTTAGTGAGGGATGCTGAAGAGTTGTAAAATCGGGTGGAACTCCACTTTAAGTTCTATTGGCAGATAGCATGTCTAATTTTATTTTATTTTTTTTAATGCACAATAAAAAAATTGTGGAGAATAATACTTGGCTATGTGTTTTACTTTAAATGACAGTTTGGGAGTAGGCAGTTACATTTTAAAAAATACAATGTAAAATTGACAAGGGACACCAACATAGTTGTATCTTTGTTCTTAAAAACTACGGGATAATGGTGTTGTGATAACTTGCACGAATTAAAAAAAAAAAACATAATAATATTATTCTTGATATCACTAGAAAAAATAAGCCTTTGAAAATTAGTTTGCAATAACTCCATCAGTATCACCAGCAAAGCAGCTTCATTATTATCCCATTAAAAAAGAAGAGAATTGTGCGCTGCATTTGGAGATTTCATAATTTGCCATGTCACGAATGTTAATTCTCCATTACGAACGCTAGTTTACAAGACCGACCGCTTCTGTTTCCGAGCATGCGTGTTTGTACTTTGGACTTTTGTCCAACGGACTTGTGTACACACGATCGGAAAGTCCGACAACACACATTTGTTGGCAGAAAATTTGAAGACATGCTATCCAACATTTGTTGGCGGAAAGTCCGACAACAATTGTCCGATGAAACATACACACGGTCGGATTGTCCGCCAACAGCCTGACATCCAACATTTCCCATTGGAAAGTCCGATCGTGTGTACGGGCCTAAAGTGTTTAGGTTTGACCTTGTATTTTATGCTTTTGGTAAATCTAAGGGAAGATTGTATTGTGTATGGCCAGTCTAAGGAAGGGTTAGAACATGTGACTCCGGTTGGAACCAGGGTTTGCTCCAAGAAAGCTGTCAGTGCCAAGCCAATCAGCTACAGGCATGGAGATTCCCTACCCCCCCCCCCCCCCCACAGCTTCACATATACAAAGAGGTAGAGATGCTTGTGACCTCATTCACCTAATTGGCTGAATATTAGGTCAATGACATTGACTTTGACTAAAAAAAAGAAATAAAATAACATTTGGCTGAAGTTCAGCTTTGAAACTGGAACTGCTGACAACAGTGACCAATCCAAATTCTTGTTTAATTTTCCCATAATGTGAAAAGGTGAAACTGGTTGGTTGCCATTGGCAAAAACTCAGATTTTGTGCTCTTTCTCTTTTATTTCGTTTTAATGAATCAGCCCCTATATTGGTTCTTGGCTTGCTACGAGTCAGCTGTTTTAAGACATTTCCCAAGTGAGTGACACAATTTCTTATTAAATTAATGGGTGTTTCATTATCAGTCTATGTTTTTAAATCAAATATGGTGTTTTAACTTGTCCTGCATCTAATTATCAGAGAAATCCGCTTCATCATACTTTTTTTTGCAGTAGAAAGCAGAAAAAAAATATATATTATACCTGTCCAATGCTAGGTGGATAGAAGGTTATAAAAAGATGATAATAACCTTAAAATCTTAATAGCTTTGTCATTGACTTCAAATTGGAATCATTATAATGATTTATGGTAATTTTTCTAGTAGAAATTATATTTAAATTAGCCATTTGGGGCTCATGTTCTTTGTCTTTGATTTGTTCTAATTTTATGCAAACATGAGGGTATTAATCATGCAGAGAATAGAAAGGATTAATGTAAAGCTCTCTAGAAGATTCTCCTTAGATCTCGCACATAACTTGCTACATGCAAATGAGTTCCAGAACTGGATTTGTCTTCCTGCAACACTGTTCTGATGACCAGCAACAAAAACAAAGGTGGTGTATTTTTTTTGAAACTCAAAGTGAATATCAAATATGTACATAAAATACATAACATATGATTTTTTTTTAAAGAGAACCTCTCACACTTCATGTGAATCATGTAAGGAATTACCAAAGTTTGGTATTGTTTTGGGTTAAAAAAAGTACTTTTTAACCATGAGTTACAGAAACGCTAAAACAGTGATACACAAATCCACTTCTTCGCCATTTTTTTTTGCATGGGACCACCTTGACCAGGAGTAAAAAGGTGCTTGCCAACCTCCGCCAGCAAGAACTACCACACCTACATCAAGGTCTGTGTGGAGACAGAAACCCTTAGGCCCCTTTCACACGAGGCGGGCTCCGTTTCTACGGAGCCCGCCTCGGTCCGCCGGCTCAGCGGGAGATCTGTCCGTTGATCTCCGCTGAGCCGGCGGATGACAGGTCCCTCTCTGCTCACTGAGCGGGGAGGGGCTTGTCAGGTGCCGTTGCCGCCTATGGAGGGATCGGACGAAAACGGACAGCGTGTCCGTTTTCGTCAGATCTCACCCGATCCGATCCGCCAGTGACGGATCTGGACGTAGAGCCATACGTCTGCTTTTAGCGGATCGGACGGGGTCGGATGTCAGCGGACATGTCTCCGCTGACATCCGATGCTCCATAGGCTAACATGGATCGACCGTTCAGGTCCGCCGTCAAAACTGACAGGCGGACCTGAACGGTCCGATCGTGTGAAAGGGGCCTTATGGTCAAAAATTTTGGACACCTGACCATCAAATCTATATGAGCTTCTTGGACATCCCATTTCAAAACCATGGCCATTAATATAATGTTGAACCCCCTTCCCCAAAATTCTTTTAGCTCCAACAGCCTCCACTTTTTGGGGCTCTAGAAAGATTTTTAGAAGGAATGTCCACCAACTCAGCCAAACAAGCATTTGTGAGGTCAAGTACCAATGTTGGATGAGAAGTCCTTGCCCATAATTGGTGTTCCAATTCATCAGAAAGGTCTTCAGTAGGGCTGAGGTCAGGGCTCTGCGAACGAACGCCACTTGAGTTCCTTCACACCAAAATCAGACAATCATGTCTTTATGAAGCTGGGTTTACGCACAAGGACACAATCTTACTAAAACAGAAAAGGACCTTCCCCAAACTACTGCCACAAGTTGAAAGAAACCTTGGGCCTTCCCCAAATTGTTGTCACATGTTTGGAATCACACAATTTTCTAAACATCTTTGTTGTAGTATTAACAGTATCCCTCACTGAAAACACCCAAACTCAATCAATTGGAAGAGTGTCCAACTGTAAAATTATTTTTGCCTATAGAGTGTATATTAGCTATGCTTCAGGTTCCAAATTCTTTGTTGGCTTCTAGCAGCCATTCAAATGTCAGTCAAAAGGGAATTTGTATTTCAATCTACAACTGAACCCCACTTGGAAATCTATCATTACACTATAGAAGGCTCTCAGTTGCTCTCAGTTATGGCCCCATATAGTGTGTACATCTTGATATGCTACTACCTCTTTGTTGGCTTACTTTAACATGAGCCCTTAAGACTATTGTGAATGCTACTGCTAGACTCATTTACCTTAACAACCAGGGCCACTGATAAGGGGGTACCACCAGTCTTCCTGTAAAGGGCCTGGGCATACAGGGGAGCCAGATAGCAGGGGGAATCAGATGTAGGAAGGACAGGGAGGGGGGATCGATGTGACAGGGGGGTAAGTACAGGAACAATGCCCTGTGTGGCTTTCTGCAGCAACTGAAAGCTAGTTTCTCCACCTCTTCCTACCTGTCGGCTTTCAACTGCTGCAGGGAGAGGCTAACAGAGTATCATTCTTGTAATTGCCCCCCCCCCCACTGCACCGATCCCCCTCCCTGTCCTGTACTGTATGCCCTATCGCAGCACTGCTGGCTTCCCTCTCCCGCTGGCTACTGCAGGCACACAGGGAGATGTGAAGGAACCGGTAAATTACATATTTACCATTAGTGAATGAACACAGTGCTCCTGTGTCCATTCATAACTAAAGCATAGTACCTGTCTCCAGTTCAATCATCTTCAGTGCAGAGAAATTAATTAAAGAATCTGTGTCCTCAAAAGTGAGATGTCAGGGGTCTGTTAAGACCACTGATATTATGCCCAAGCCCCCACAGCAGTGCTGTAAAAAAAAATGTAAAACATTTAAAAAAAAAAAAAATGTAAAGAATAATTAAAAAAATGAAGGGCATGGGTTCTCATTACTGGCCCATTACTGTGTGGATGAGCATTTTGTTTGTGTGGCTGGAGCCATCTGTTACTTTATAAGGATGCAGAGGCTGTATGAACACAGCTGCAGGTCCTAATTTTCCAGGTGTGCAGATGTAAGTGAGTGGCCCCGAATGCACACTGTCAGTGTTTGTAGGCCATAAACCTGCATCCACACTCCTGTCAATATAGGAGCTGTAGCTGTGTTTGTACAGCTGCTGCACCCCCCATAGTGTAACATAGACTGTCTGCACACAGCAACAGCCACATTCACACTGTACAGGCCATAGCACTTATGTGAATGAGCTTCAAGACCTAATTTTCACACAGAACTTTATTTATTAACTTAGTACAGTTTTATCTTTTAAATTTAGCAGGAATTGTGTAAGTTGAGTTATGTTTGTGTCCGCTAATGATGATTTTAGCATATTTTTAGTGAAAATATAATTTTTATATTGGGGGGGGGTGCCTGGGCTGTATAGGGACCCATGGTTTCTACCGGCAGCCCTGTTAACAACAGTTCAGTGTCTACCTACCCCTTCTGCAGATCCCTCCAGTGGTTAAAATTCAAAATAATAACTTAATAGTAGGCCATCATGTCTTTTCATTTATCATCATCTCTTTTAGATTGTAAGCTCTCGCAGGCCCTCCTAATCCACTTTTCTTGAATTGTATTGTAAATGTAATGTCCCCTTATATATTGTAAAGTCTTGTACTAACTGTTGGTACTAAATTAATTATGAATCATAATAATAAAAATCATATTAATAATAATAATAAAAACTACTAAAAAAAATGCTCGTTGGAAGCACTAAATGGAGACTAGAGGGTAACACAGGAAAAGGACTCTACAGCACCGAAAGTTCTGTCAACACACATTGATGAGATTGCCCAACTCCAGGCACAGTATTTTTGCTGAGTTTTTTGAAGGGCATTAAAAAAATTTAAAAAATAAGCTATTGTTGCCGTTTAACAAAATCTAGTTAAAAAAAATGAAATTTATAATTTATTACCCTGCAGTAGATAAAGTAAAAAAAAAAAGCAACTCTCATTGCAATGCTCTTCAGCACTGTCCCCTACAGCGATGGTCCTCTTCTAGGTCTTTGTGGATACTTCCCCTGGAATCAAAGAAGAGTGTTGCAGGGAACGATGCTAACGCCATTACATGGAGCTATTTTTTGAAGCATTTAAGGCGTCCCACTGCTAAAGGACTAAGAATAAAATAGGACCTATGATTTCACATGATTGGACAAAATACCTCAGATACGCGTTCAAAAAAATACCTAGTGATCCTGCCATGAAGGCCTTTGTCCAGGTACTACCCATGATTGGTTGACAACACTCTGTCCCTGTCTTCCAGTTGTCCTCCTGTATTGTCACCCATGACACAGGCTTTCACTGGAGTCTAAAAGTGACCTTTTCAGCACAGATTATGTAGGCATGGTCCACTGCTATAACTATCTGGAACTCTGAGAGATGCCATCTCTGGAATGTAAATAGACAGTAAATGGCTGCAGGGAGGATTCAGGAGATCAGCAGCACTGCAACAAATGAAGGAAATGTGTGAAAAATAACACTAAAAAAATGCCAATTGCTTTAGTAATTTAAGGGTAACTTAGTTAAGGGCAAAGTGGAAAACCATTGGCTACTGACATGTGATCTATCAATATGCTCTCTTTTGCAGATTTTTGCAGAACATAAAACAGACACCTTGGAAGTGAACACTCAGTCAGTGGCATGTGCAACCTACAGCAGGCATGCAATGGACACCACGGTGAGTCAATTCTGGTTTTTTTTTTGCTCTTAAATGTCCCCAAGGCAAATAAAAGCAACTTGGGCTACAATATTCAAATGATGCCCCATGCTACACAACCCAGGAAACATGCTGGTCATTTTGCAATGGATGTAGCTTTCAAGGAATTTTTGCCCCAGAGCTTAGTAAATGTGGTGAAGTTGATCTTTACAAAAAATACCCAATCACAAAAAAAAAGATATTTTTTTCCTTGCGCATGATTGGATGATGGAAGTCAGCAGAGCTTCACCTCTTTCACTAAGCCGTAAGTCAAATTTCCTTGCAAAGATGACAGCCTATTTTTCTTTAGTAACTCCACCCCCGCGAGTGCATGGCATTGTAGCCCTGCCCTCTGTGCAAGACAACCTGCACAATCCATTGAAGCAGAGAACAGTGCTCTCATCAAGGACCACCCACTGCTGGAAGAAAATTGAGGAGAAAGAAGACTGCATCTTGTATTCAGCCAGAAAACATGAGAAAAAGTACAAAAAGTTAAGTAAAAAAATTGAAAATACCAATGGCCCCACCCATTGGTTTTTTCAACTTTTTTACTTTACTTTTTGTACCTTAGGGTGAGGGGTTTGGAATGGAGCAGCACAGAGTCCAGAGTTGGGTTTTAATTACTGCAAGTGGTTTTCAAAAGGATATAATGTGTGTCTCAACTTTGGCTGTGTAACACATACACGGAAGAATTCAATAAATCCCTAATGACACTTTTCTGGTGCTATGGCATTTGAAATGGCCTGCACCATATTAAAAAATCCCTACCACCCCTTTTTTTAGCTTTACCATCACATGCAGCAGATTTATTTTTTTACCACAAGGTGGTACTACTAATGCAGCAAAGTAAAAAATAGAGACCTCCAGTTCATAGATAACAAACTGGAGGAAATTAAGACCAATTATACTGTAAGTTGGCATACAGAGGCAGGCAAAGTGCCTGTCTCTGTAGATTGTATAGCAGGAGGTTTATTTGCCACCACTACCCCGCTCCTTTTTGTGATGGTAGTAGGTCAAAATTTTGGATTTACACTCAGTTTTGTTCCCCAGGACAATTAGAGAAAATAAATCTCCCTAATGGGGACACAGACAGCAATAAGCCCCACATCACATAAAATCATACACTTGTGAGCCCATGTGTAAGGGTGGGTGCATGGCAAGCCAGCGTACCATGTAAATCAAAATGTAGAACAAGCCAGCACACCAATTTGAAATTCAGATAGTCCTATATCATAACAAAACACCAATGTTTTAAGGGAGTTGGGCCCATTTGATCAAGGTCACAAGCTCGTCACTTTGATAATGAGGGCCCCTGCACCCACAAAGTGTTGGTGTTTTGCTCTGATATGGGATACACGTAAACTATCTATCTGGAAGTTGGCATGCTTGCTTTCTTTTAATATTTAACAATAACAGCCTGACAAGGGTTTTACCCTCTCATCAATTCTAATTAAATTAAATTCCAATTAAAATACTAAAATGAATTCTAATTAAAAATTAATTCATTAATTTATTAAAATTAATTATAAAATTCTAATTAACATTCTAATCATATTCAATTCAAATCTAAAAAAAAGTTTTTTAGCCTTTAATTACTGTATACTTGATCAGGAAAAAAACTGTATATGATGCTATGCTCACTTCATATAAATAAAAAAGTGGTTCTCTCTAAACTGGGTTTACATTTTCTTAATTTTAATTGTTCAGGTTGACAGGTCTTCTGAGAATCTGGAATGCACAAACATAAAATAGTGTAGCATTAAACTCACATAAAAACCATTGTCATATTTTAACTTTGCTTTACCCTAAACAGACCTTGTCTGTCACAGGTGAAAAGAATAACGTAAGACGGATTCAGAATTCTCATCCTAATTATTCTGTACCAGTACTTCATTAAACCTCAGTGAAATGCATACTTTCGCTTTGTAATTAACTCAGGATCCAATTCAAATTTTTATTATTCAAAATGTGGTTCAGAGGGCATTTTAATGAGTTGTCTTAAAAAAAAAAATAGGCAAACCTCTGGTACTACCCTCATTTTTCTTTATGAGTTTTATTTAGAGAAGACTACATATTTCAGGCTGAGTTGAATGAACTCTTAGAATTCAGTCTAATAAATTATGGAAGCCAGTAGACCATCAAGTCTATTTATTTTTAATTGTTGGAAGTGAGGATTCAGTTTGGATGAAAATGTGCCATAAATGTAGTTTATAGAAAATGGGAAGCCACTGACCCAATTTATTTAGTTTTATCATTGTACTTGACACTTATAAATATTACTAGACAGGTATATCAACAATCTTCTTGTTTCTTGATTGTGCATTTTTTTAAACATGCATTGGGGTTGATATACTAAAACTGGTGCAGCTGTGCATGGTAGCCAATCAGCTTCTAACTTCAGCTTGTACAATTACGCTTTGACAAAAGAAAACTGTAAGCTGATTGGTTTCTATGCAGAGCTGCCCCAGATTTCGCACTTTCCAGTTTTAGTAAATCAAACCCATTGTGTAATGCTCACCTTCAACTCAGTGCTGACCTAGTAGTCCGCTCCTAGACTAGATGGCATTCTATTCCAGGTTGAATGACATCAACATCATAACATCATAAACCCAACTTCCTGTGAGCCCAGTGTAAGGAAACCCCTGATCGGGCTGATGTTGGTGCCAAATTGTGTGGACCCTGCCCTGCTTCTTCTTGGATAGGACAATCACCCATCTGTTGTTGATAGAACTCTCTGTCATATTGTGTCACACTCCCAGCCATAGGCCCACTTACGACATCCCAGAGGCCTTACTATTTAAGAATAAAGGACTGTCCACGCATAAAATGCATTTTCTGCACTTTACTGTCATTTCAAAGCTTTCTGTGACATCTAACATCATATTTAATACTACCAGAATTCTTCAGCACAGACTGTCTCACACGCAGGGTAGACATTCTGTAAATGTAATTTATGACCAGAATGAAAGCACATATCTTTAAAGCCATCTTCCCTATTCACCTCCATTCCTCTCCTAGGGAGCACCACCGAGTTGGGACCACTTCTCCACATATATTAAGCCCACAGCATCTAGCTTTATTCACCAAGTCACAGGACCCACATCTGAGGTTCAGGGGAGACCAAGGTGCTCTAATTAATATACCAGTCTCTTCTCAATGTCCCTTCCATAGCTCTGCCCAGCTAAGAACACTCCCCAATGGGGCATACTTTCCCGGGTTTTCCAGCATTACGTACTAATGTTGTTTAACCTTGCCTGGGACTTCAACTCTGCAAAGGGACCTTTAGATCAGTACTACAGGAGACTACATCTTGACAGCTCTGGGGTGTTTGACTCCAATTCTCTGTCTTCACTTCTCCCCTCACTGGCATTTATGTGGGCACTAATCGAACCCATTACTAGAGAAGGGATTTTTCTAAAAGGGGAGCTAATGCCTAATTATGACTTTACCTTACCATAATGGGAACAGAACCATCTAGTGGCAGGCAAGCTAATTGCACCTGCTAACAGTAGGTTGTCTTCGGCACACACCATGGGTGCATCATCACACAGTCCTGGGCTTACCTGAGCACCATTTAAAGTGGTTGTAACCCAAAGAGGTAGATTCACTCGAAGCCCCTCTCTTGTATACAACAATTACACACTCTGTAAGTGTTTTTTTAAAAAGGTGCCTCTAAATACCTTTTTTTCTGTTATCTTCAGGCCGGTCACGTGACTCCCAGCCACTCTGCTACTCCGATCCAGGGATAAAGCAGGAGGGGTCGAGATTTCCCTCTGACATTAGCCGGGTGGTCGCGTGACTGCCGTGCTGGCTGCTCAGCCCCTCCTTCTGTAGCCATGGATTGAAGTAGCAGAGCGGCCGGGAGTCACGTGACCCATCTGGAGAGAACAGAAAAATGGTAATTAGAGGCACTGTTTTTTTAAAAAAAAAACACTTACAGAGTGTGTTATTGCTGTATACAAAACAGGGGCTGGCAGTGATATTTTTAAAACTGTTATACTAATAGCGGCGGGAGGGGGGGCGGAGACAGCTCACACAGGCACAGGAGCTGACAGGCAGGGAGGGAGGGGACAGAGGAGGACAGGAGAGCCGTGGATGATGGAGGCACGTAAACTGACCATGGTGTCAGGGTACAGCAGCCATGATAAACCGTGGTCAGTTTACAAGGGGGAGAGTAGAACCAAGAGGGATCAGCCAGGTATTTTACAGCTTAGAGAGGGGCAGGTTAGACAGCACAAGCACTGTGCTGTTTAACCTGCTAAAAGGGAACAGGATTTCCCTTTTTTTAGGGTTGCAAACACTTTAATGCATCAGAAGGACTACCCACCACTGCTGCTGGACAAGAAGAAAGACATCACTGGAAGAAGTCTGCTGGATTTAAGGTATGTATACATTTTTTTTGTTTTGGTATGGGAATGGAGGGAGGGGTGGGGTCATTGTGAGTCAGTACAATAACAGAAGATTGGCTTTAAGATTGCTTCTATATATTTATATGTCATTTTTAATTTTCAGTAAGGTAAAGATTAATTTTTAATATGGATAGAACTGCATTCTCTAAACAAATATATACAGTGCCTTGAAAAAGTATTGATACCCCTTGAAATTTTTCACATTTTGTCATGGTACAATCAAAAATGTAAATGTATTTTATTGGAATTTTATGTGATAGAACAACACAAAGTGGCACTTAATTGTGAAGTGGAAGGAAAATGATAAATGGTTTTCCAAATTTTTTACAAATAAATATGTGAAAAGTGTAATGTGTGCACTTGTATTTAGCCCCCCTGAGTCAATACTTTGTATAACCACCTATCACTGCAATTACAGCTGCAAGTCTTTTTGGGTATGTCTCTACCAGCCTTGCACATTGCACATCTAGAGAGTGACATTTTTGCTCATTATTCTTTGCAAAATAGCTCAAGCTCTGTCAGATTGGATGGAGAGCGTCTGTGAACAGCAATTTACAAGTCTTGCCACAGATTCTCAATTGGATTTAGGTCTGGACTTTGACTGGGCCATTCTAACACATGAATATGCTTTGATCTAAACCATTCCATTGTAGCTCTGGCTGTGTGTTTTGGGTCGTTGTCCTGCTGGAACGTGAACTTCTGCCCCAGTCAGTCTCAAGTCTTTTGCAGACTCTAACAGGCTTTCCTCTAAGATTGCCCTATATTTGGGTCCATCCATCTTCCCATCAAGTCTGACCAGCTTCCCTGTCCCTGCTGAAGAAAAGCATCCATACAACATGCTGCCATCACCATGTTTGTTTGGTTGATGTGAGATGTTAGTTTTCCGCCACACATAGCGTTTTGCTTTTAGGCCAAAAAGTTCAATTTTGGTCTCATCTGACCAGAGGACCTTCTTCCCCATGTTTGCTGTGTCCCCCACATGGCTTCTCGCAAACTGCAAATGGGACTTCTTATGGCTTTCTTTCAACAATGGCTTTCTTCTTGCCACTCTTCCATACAGGCCTAGATTTGTGGAGTGCACGACTTATGCCGCGTACACACGGTCGTACTTTTCGTCTACAAAAGTCCAACGGACGCTGACGGACTAAAGCTGGCTGGTAATCCGATCGTGTGTGGGCTTCTCCGGACTTTCAACGTACTTTTTTAGGCTCAAATCCGACGTACTTTAGATTTGAAACATGCTTTAAAACTTTACTTCGTAACTACGACGGACCCCGAAATCCGCTCGTCTGTGTGCTAGTCCGACGGACAAAAAGCCACGCTAGGGCACCTATTGGCTACTGGCTATGAACTTCCTTATTTTAGTCCGGTGTACGTCATCACGTACGAATCCGACCGACTTTTGTGTGGTCGTGTGTAGGCAAGTCCGTTCGTTAGAAAGTAGGCCGCAAGTCCGCCGCAAGTCCACCGAAAGTCTGCCGGAAGTCTGTCGGACAGGCTGTCTGACTTTTGTAGACGAAAAGTACGACCGTGTGTACGCGGCATAATAGTTGTCCCGTGAACAGATTCTCCCACCTGAGCTGTGGATCTCTGCAGCTCCTCCAGAGTTACCATTGGCCTCTTGGCTGCTTCTCTGATTATTGCTCTCCTTGCCCGGCCTGTCAGTTTAGGTGGACGGCCATGTCTTGGTAGGTTTGCAGTTGTGCCATACTCTTTCCATTTTCAAGTAATGGATTGAACAGCGCTCCGTGAGATGTTCAAAGCTTGGGATATTTTTTTATAACCTAACCCTGCTTTAAACTCCACAACTTTATTCCTGACCTGTCTGGCGTGTTCCTTGGCCTTTATGATGCTGTTTGTTCACTAAGGTTCTCTAACAAACAAGGGCTTCACAAAACAGCTGTATTTATACTGGGATTACATTACACTCTATTTACTACTTAGGTGACTTCTAAAGGTTATTGGTTCCACTGGATTTTAGTTAGGGGTATCAGAGTAGAGGGGGCTGAATACAAATGCACACCACACTTTTCAGATATTTATTTGTAAAAAAAATGGAAAACAATTCATCAATATCCTTCCACTTCACAATTATGTGCCACTTTGTGTTGGTCTATCACATAAAATCCCAATAAAATACATTTATTTTTTGGTTGTAACATGACAAAATGTGGAACATTAGAGATAGATAGATAGATAGATAGATAGATAGATAGATAGATAGATAGATAGATAGATAGATAGATAGATAGATAGATAGATAATGTGATAATGTGAAAATGTGTGTAAAATGGACACAGGACTCTCAAAGAAGCAATTTGAGAAGTTCCAGCAAAAGATCGGTGAGCAGAGAAAACTATGCTTTAAGTTTTCTCTGGATTTTGTAAGTCTGGATTGGGGCTGGAAACTTGAAGACTTCAAAGAGCATTGGGGGGGATGGAGTCTTCAGTCATGTGTCCAGGTTTTCCAGAAGCTCTGCAGGTTGTGTGTGTGTCCAGGTGCACACACTCGTTATAAGGCAGAGCTGAGCATAGCTCAGTGTGTGTGGGAAAGGAGTTGGTGTTGGAGCAGTTGCTGCAGACAGGAAGGTGGTGTGCTACCATTTAAGAATCCAGGCAACATCCTTGAGATGGTACTCCATGTGGGAGAGGTTCCAGGTCAGTAGATTGAGAGAGTTGGGCCAGCTGAGAGTCGGGGAGACCATACCTGAGACAACTGGAAGAGAGAGTCTTGGGGACCAGAGGGGACCGTGAGTCTTGGAGGAGTGTGATAGCCTGGAGTGTCAGGAGAGCTCCTTCCTAGAGGCCAGGAGTGGGCCTGTGCAGCAAGGAACTGCGCCCAAGGCTGAGTGAGCCTTAAGAGCCAGGTGGATTGGCATTTGTCAGTTGTTTTTGGGAGAAGAACCCCTGTGTGGGAAACCAAACGTGTGTGTGTGAACTTTCATCTTTTTGTTACTTTCAATAAAAGTGGGCTACCATGACCTTAAATCTTAGTCCCTGTTGGCTGTGAACTCACTTAAAATGCATTTATCACTGAGCTAGCCATCCCCCAATGTCACAATATATATATATATTGAAGCAATGACATTTTAAGGAACTTTTGGGGGCTTCCATGGCTTGGCATTCCTGTCAGCAAAGGGCAAAATAAAAGATGGTATGGATCACCCATTAATACATTTCATTCTTAGGCACTTTAAGGCTGGGTTCACATGTCTTGTGAATTGGATGCGTTTTAAACCGCATCCAATTTGCATTACATGCGAATGTGACTGGCTCTTAATGGAGCCAGTTCACACATGTCCGGGGCGGCCGCAGTGTGGTTTCAAAAAGAGAAAAAGAGGAGAGAAAACCTGCGCTATCAAGCAAAAATGAATGTAGCTGCAACAAAAAACACATATCAATGAGGTGAAAAATTTAAATAAAAAGAAAGAATTGTGCGCTTGCACCAGATACCCAAATCTATATTCTTATGAGACTGTCATAAATAAATGAATAAACACCATCAGAGTAAATTGTAAGTGAATTAAAAAGTCACCATGCTACACAGCAAATGGCGATATATACGGTAATTCAAATACTAATATTAACCATTCAATATGTATAAAAGCAAAAATAATTATGTGCAAAAAAACAAGGTTATTCCACCCAAGTGCAAAGTCATAAGTGAAAAAGTTCAAAATTGCGTCATGAATCGCATGAAAACGCATATCCAAAGATCATAAGTTGCATTCCTCAGTGTGTATAAAGGAATAAGGGGACGTGAAGGGACCTCCAACCACCAGTGGATCCAAAGGTTGATAATAGATGTATCCTTACCAGACGCGTTGGACCTCCTTTATAGCAAGGTCTTAGAAGCTTGCAGATTTAGCCCTCTGCAGGGACAGAAGATGACAGCTCACCACACGACCGGGGATGGTTCCGACACTTCCGCGTTGGTGTAAACACTCCCTCATTGGAAATGTAAAGATTGAAGCTTCCAGCCCAAAGGAGGCTCAGAGTCCCCTGCATACAGGATGTCACAGCAGATGCAGGAGGAGTACAGCCAGGGTCCACACACAGCATGGGAGTACAGCCTGAACAGGAAAGCTGGTGAATATGAGAAGCCGGAAATTCAGTGAGCAGGACTAGAGCTACAGGGCTGCAGGGGAAGCACATGCAGAGCACCTAGAGGACACCATGATGAGCCAGCAGCCTTGCATACAGGCTAGCTAAGTAGTGACGTACTATGTTATTTTTCAGCTCTTTAGCGCCACCCTTTGGGCTCCTTCTGCTAATTTCATGTTAGTAGAAGTTTGGTGAGTGTTGATTCGCGCTTTTCTTTTCATACTTTCGTCATTTTGTGCTTTTCAGTTCGTTTCCGAACGGCCGTTCGTCAACCAGACATGTTGCGGAATCGGAGGAGATAACGTGTTATTTATTATTGGCCTTGGAGTTATTGCTTTGACATTATTTTTTTGGTTGAATAATGATTTGATTTGGTATATTTTCTATATTTTTGGATGCATAGAATGCACTTTTTGGTTAAATTCTATTGGAAGATAGCATGTCTAATTTTATTTGTTTTCTTTGTTTAATGCACAATAAAAAAATTGTGTAGAATAATACTTGGCTATGTGTTTTACTTCAAATGACAGTTTGGGAGTAGGCAGTTACATTTTAAAAAATACAATATAAAATTGACAAGGGACACCAACATAGTTGTATCTTTGATCTTAAAAACTACGGGATAATGGTGTTGTGGCAATTTGCCCAAATAAAAAAAAAAATAATAATATTCTTCTTGATATCACTAGAAAAAAAAAGCCTTTGAAAATTTGTTTGTAATAACTCCATCAGTATCACCAGCAAAGCAGCTTCATTATTATCCCATTAAAGAAGAAGAGAATTGTGCGCCGCATTTGGAGATTTCATAATTTGCCGCGTCACGAATGTTAATTCTCCATTACAAACGCTAGTTTACAAGACCGACTGCTTCCGGCTCGTCCTTGCTTCCGAGCATGCGTGTTTGTACTTTGGACTTTTGTCCGACGGACTTGTGTACACACGATCGGAAAATCCGACAACGCACATTTGCCCGCAGAAAATTTTAAAACCTGCCAGCCAACATTTGGAAAATCCGACAACAATTGTCCAATGGAGCGTACACGCAGTCGGATTTACCGCCAACAGCCTGCCGTCACACAATTCCCGTCAGAAAATCCGATCGTGTGTACGGATCTTAATAGTTTTATGGCAATGTTCTGTTTTAATGACAACAAAGAAGATCCTTATACTTTGGAAGTAGTTACTCCACTGTGTTTGATATATTGCAATAATTGATTGAAAAAAAAAAGAAAATTCATACCATAATAAAGATATTTTATGAAACAAGGACCTACAATGCCTTGTCCTAGCATTCTCTTCATCAACAGTGATTTATTCCACATTTTAACACAGGCAAAGGTTTTTTGCTGAATCATTTATCCAGACACCTGTCACATAAAATTATTTTACTATTGCGATAAGTTAAAAGCATAAAACTAGCACAACCTCTGTCCAGAAGGCAAGAAGGAATAAATTGTGAATGCCTGTAAGTTCTGTAGCCGTTGCATTCTTCCTATTTTATCTTTTCAAACATCTTTATAGAAACGCACCTTGTCTCTTTATATTACTAACTCAAAAAAGGCACTGTGAATTCTTCTGTAACTTTATTTTTTAAAGCCAGGCACAGATCCAGCCATGTAACTGATTCAATTCACCTGAGTTCTAATTAAGTGAAGTAGCATGCCAACATAGCAGGGTCCACACAAATCAACAGACTTTTGTTATTTAGGAAAATCTCAATTTGCTCCATAAAAGTGTGGTCATTCATGACTTTTTATTTATCCCTTTGAAGATTTGGCTGCCTAATGACCAGAGCACTTTTTGCGATATGGCATTGCGTTGCTTTAACTGACAATTGCGCAGTCGTGCGACGTTGTACCCGAACAAAATTGAAGTCCTTTTTTTCCCACAAATAGAGCTTTCTTTTGGTGGTATTTGATCACCTCTGCGGTTTTTATTTTTTGCACTATAAACAAAAAAATCTTGATGTCAGCCGGAGGCCCGCAATCGTGTCACGGATCGGAAGAACAGGGAAATGTAAACAAGGCATTTCCCCCGTGCTGCCTAGCAACATGACAGGGATCTACTGCTCCCTGTCATCGGGAGCAGTGATCGCTGTCATGTCAGCGGTAGCCCATCCCCCCCACAGTTAAAATCACTCCCTAGGACACACTTAACCCTTTGATCGCCCCCCTAGTGTTTAACCCCTTCCCTGCCAGTGTCATTTACACAGTAATCAATGCATTTTTTATAGCACTGATTGCTGTATAAATGACAATGGTCCCAAAATGGTGTCAAAAGTGTCCGATGTGTCCGCCATAATGTCGCAGTCACAATTAAAATCACAGATCACTGCCATTACTAATAAAAAAAATAATAATAAAAATGGCATAAATCTTTCCCCTATTTTGTAGACGCTTCAACTTTTGTGCAAACTAATCAATATACGCTCATTGCAATTTTTTTAACCAAAAATATGTAGAAGAATACATATCGGCCTAAACTGAGAAAAAAAAATTTTTTTGATTTTTTTTTTGGGGATATTTATTATAGCAAAAAGTAAAAAATATTGCTTTTTTTTCAAAATTGACGCTCTTTTTTTGTTTATAGCGCAAAAGATAAAAACCACAGAGGTGACTAAATGCCACCAAAAGAAAGCTCTATTTGTGGTGAAAAAGAAGACGTCAATTTTGTTTGGGTGCAACATTGCACGACCGTGCAATTCTCAGTTAAAGTGACGCAGTGCCAAATTGCAAAAGTGCTCTGGTCAGGAAGGGGCTAAATTCTTCCGGGGCTGAAGCAGTTAAAGTTCATGTGCGTGTAAAGGCAGGAATCCTAATACTTTTGACATTATAGTGTATATGTATTAGTTTTTTTTTTTAAATATTATTTAATATATATTCAACCATAATATAAGTTAATGACAAAACCACTAATAGTGAAGTGCTTAAATGGAATGTGCAGTTTTTTTTTTTTTAAATGTGTTATTTTTTTATTTATTATTTTTAATTAATTAATGTATAATCATATCTTTAGCGCTAAATATACAGTGCATAAATTATTATTTTTTTCAGGGTATTATGTAATATTGGATATGAATATGAATGAAAAGAATGTTTCATGTTTTTGTTTATTTGCCCAGCTTATCTTAATTGCTTTGCTAAAAAGATCCTGTTGTTTACAAAGCTCAGATCTAAAAACATATAAAAAGAAGCCAGGAGGCCCACCTGCTTGGTGAAAATATTTTTCATTTATAATCACATCCAATTTTTTTATATGTATCTGCATAACAAAATGAAAGGACATATATTCAAACATTGAACAGTATATTTAGTCTTGAACATAATAAATAAATAAAAATAAAAAATAGAAAACCCTGTACAAACCATTTATTTAATTAATTTGGTATTAGTGTTTGCTTACATTTTATAGACTGTAGCAACTCCCAAATTTTTTTTTTCCTTATTTATGATAACAAAATTAGATATATAGTCGGATTGCATTTGTGAACAAAAAAAAGTTTAATTTGCCAGCATTGTCTTCCATAAATTATTTTATTTTGTTTGTATTTTGAAAGCATATATAAAAGGTATTAAATAGAAAAATGAATCGTATTTCTAATTTTGACCAGTGGTAGTTTTCAAAGAACTACTATTACCGTAGATGCAAAAATGTTCATTTTTCTACTTGGATTATTTCTTACATTATTAATGTTGCAATTACACCACTTGATTCAATTATTGGCAATGAGATATATTTTAAATAGTGGTGCATATTTTTAGCACAAAACTACAAAAAATTGTATAAATAAAATAATATGTAAAAGCTTCAAAAGGTAAATAAGACTAGTTGAAGTTAAAGAAGAAGTAAGTAGTTCATATATGTGGAAAGACAATACTATTATTATATTTTTATTTTCTTACAAAAGTAAAGTGCATTACGAGTCTAAAAGTCTGCAGCACACAGACAATTCAGGCCATCATCTATACAGTGGTTGGTATATAAACTGTACAAATTTAGCAAGAGATGTCATATAGACAATGTATGGTCAACAGAAGTCTACATTTTGTAATCGTTTGTAGGATTTGTTTTCCAGGGTAGATTGGAAAATTCAGGGTCCATGTTCCATATTTGATAGAGAAAGAAGGAGAACAATAAAATAAGGGGAAATGAGTAAGAAGAGAAGAAACAAAGATAAGGAGGGGGGATATGGGCACAGGCCAAACCCTGTACCAAGGTGTGACTATACACAATAGGGATGAGGGCAATGTTATTTTATGTCACTTTGTCACATCTCCAAAACACCTGCCGGCAGCTGCAACCTGTATTAAAAGGATGCCCTGTACCCAACGCAGAAATGACTGATTGATATTCAGTGCCACCAAATTGACTATAGCCAAATCGTGGAAATCCCCCATACTAAGCCTTCAAGAGGTTAAAACACATTTAATTGGCACAATGATTAATGAAAAATGAGTGGCCATTTCATTTGCTAAATATGAGAAATTCTTATAAATGTGGTCTCCATGGACAGACTACTTGCAGCCAAATCAGGGAGCCTTGAACTTGTGATAATGATGAGAGGGATAGGAGACCCCCTTCCCTTAACTCTCTAATTGTGTCTCCTTCAGAGCCTCCCTTTCCCCAACACTCTAGTACTGCTGGCATTTCTATTGACTTCTCTATCATTCTCCTTAATCCCTCTCCCATTCTTTTTTCTTTTGCTATTCTTGGCAGGTAGCGAAGATACAATACATTATTACGCAGAAGCTCCTTAGAGACATTTAAGGACCATCTGTAGTCCTACCTCACTAATCCTATAAAGCACTATTAAAATCCAGATTGTGCTTATGTTATAGCTTCCATAACTGAAACGCTACTGGATTTGCTCCCCAGTATTCTGTGTCATTAGAAAAGAACCATGTATTTTTTTTGGAGCTCTATAATTTTTATGTGGACCTTGTATTTACATTGAACTGTTGAAATGCATATCTGCATGTATTTATCTACATTACTTATTTTGTATAAATATGGATAAATGAATGTACTATATGAAACAGCAAATAACCCATCAAAGCAGTGCTATTTTCAGTCCTCAATGCTGACTGATAAAACAAAGTCTTTGTAAATGCAAGCAAACCACATGCAGGCAGGCAAATTCCAACAAAGACACAGCGGTTGGAGCTCGGTTTGGATTACCTTATATGAATAGTAGATCTGATGAGTGCACCTTTCACCATCTATTGGGACACCTTGTGCTGCACACACCCCGTAGGGGTTCAAACTCACCAGAGCCAAGAGGTTAACAAGCCTTTGATCAAATCCTCTCTCTGGTTACTCCTGAAGTCCTCCAGGGTTGATAATCAGATTATAGCAACAATGTCCACATGTAAAAAAGAGATCCCGAATTGTCCAGTACCGTTTTGATAATTTATTGTAAGTCACAAATAAGAGAAAAAAACTAATAAAGTAAATACACTGTAAAAATCAGTGGGCACAGTCCCTTACAAAGGATAGCCTTTTAGCTTTCAGTTGGTTGGTAATAGTGGATAACTCAAACTGCTTCTCTCAAAGCACAAGGGTACTGGTTGCAGACTGGATGGATGATACACACTCACAGCTGATCAGTCCTTCATTCCACTAGTATACAACTACAAGCTTGGAGCACACTGCGTGTCACAGCTGATTCGCACTTCCTCCCTCTCGTGTCTGAAGCTTCAGGCTAGAAGCACACTGCGTCCTCACGTGATAACGGTTGCCGTGGTATTGTGCTCTGACTAGTTTCGTCAGGAAGACTTTTTCAAAGAGCTCTTATTATCTTATTATCTTATATTATCTTAAGAGCTCTTATTATCAAAACGGTACTGGACTATTCGGGGTCTCTTTTTTACATGTGGACATTGTTGCTGTTATCTGATTATCAACCCTGGAGGACTTCGGGAGTAACCGGAGAGAGGATTTGATCCAAGGCTTGTTAACCTCTTGGCTCCGGTGAGTTTGAACCCCTACGGGGTGTGTGCAGCACAAGGTGTCTCAATAGATGGTGAAAGGTGCACTCATCAGATCTACTATTCATATAAGGGAATCCAGACCGAGCTCCAACCGCTGTGTCTTTGTTGGAATTTGCCTGCCTGCATGTGGTTTGCTTGCATTTACAAAGACTTTGTTTTATCAGTCAGCATTGAGGACTGAAAATAGCGCTGCTTTGATGGGTTAATTGCTGTTTCATATAGTACATTCATTCATCCATATTTATATTTCTTTTTGCATTAAGTGGCTGCTGAGAGATATCTCACTCAGAATATGATATCAGGTTAAGTCACTGCGGTTTATTACCATTATTATCTTCCATCTGCATATACCGAATATCCTTTAGTGCTGAGATAGGAGGATTGGAGTAGGGCTTATTGTCTCCTTTTTTTTGTATATTACTTATTTTGTATTTGTTTTTGAGACAGGGAATAATGGAGTTGCCATGTGTATCTAGGAGTCCAGGTTTGGGTCATGGAGTCCAGTCTGGGAGCAGCTGCAAGTATGGCAGGTATAGTGTTGTAGTTTAGTCATGGCGCTTGTGGTTTGTTCCTTCTAGGGCTTAGTAGCCTGCAGCAGCTCTCTCCCCATCCTCTGCTGTGGATCCCTTGGGTGCCCAGACCTTCCTTCCTCTTTTTCATATGCGGTGGTGGATAGAGACAAGATAAAATTACTTGCAAAGGGTATCAGAGGGTACAGCAGGTCATACATAGCAGGATCAGCTATCTGGGTAATGGCATGGCAGCTCAGATCGTTTCAGGATAGTAGCCCAGGAGCTCTACTGAAGAGTGTCTGCTCATATCAAGCTGCTGGACATACCTCCTACTTTGTATTTATCAAAACCTTTATTAAACATATTCAAAAAGAAAAATGCCCTGGTTCCTCCCATAGGCTGCAGAGTCTTATAGTAACATAGCAGCTGGCAGCAGGAACCATGGTGGCCAGAGGGGACGTATTACTAACAACAACAAAAAACAACATATTCTCTCCTTGGTTATATCTCACCTACTCCTAACAACCTACAACCAATAAGTCCCTCCTTAATGGCCCACTTTTACACAGACTGCTCCCCCTCCAGTCTATCATGAATGCTGCTGCTAGACTTAAACACCCTACTGACTGATCCGTGACTGCTGCCCCTCTCTGCTAATCCATTCACTGGCTTCCACTAGCCCAATGTATAAAATACAAAATACCAACCACAACATGCTAAGCAATCAACAACACTGCCCCCAGCTACATCACCAACCTCATCTTGAGATATCACCCAAATTGTGCACTTCACTCCTCCCAAGACATCTTGTTCTCTAGCTCCCTTGTTACCGCCTCCCATGCTCCAGGACTTTTACAGAACCTCTCCCACCTTCTGGAACTTCTTACCCCAGTATGTCCTGTCAGCTCCTACCTTGTCCACCTTTAGATGATCCTTGAAAACTCAATAATTCAGGGAAACCTGCCCCACCTCCATTAAAAAACTGTACTTGAGTGAATGCCATCAGATCATTCCCTGCAGCTGTTACCTTTTGTACCACCTCCCCCTTCCTTTAGATTGTAAGCTCCATGAGCAGAGCCCTCGCATTCCTTCTGTGTTGAACTGTGTTTTAATTGTACTGTCCTCCTTTATATTGTAAAGTGCTGTGCAAACTATTGGTGCTATATAATCATGTATACTGTAATAATTACTATTATTATTTTTATTATTATCTGACACACCTGGAAGTGTCAGATAGGAGCAATTATGTTGTCTCCATAAGAAAGTGAAGAATGAATACACTGCCTGCTGGGAGGGTAACAGAATTTACCCTCTTCCACCACAGGTATACAGTGCCTTGCAAAAGTATTCACCCCCTTGGCTTTTTACCTATTTTTTACATTACAGCCTTTAGTAAGCCTAATGTTTTTTTAATCTGAATTATATTATAACCTGCCAAGAGATGGCCGCATACCAAAACTCACGGACCGGGCAAGGAGGGCATTAATCAGAGAGGCAGCACAGAGACCTAAGGTAACCCTGGAGGAGCTGCAGAGTTCCACAGCAGAGACTGGAGTATCTGTACATAGGACGACAATAAGCCATACGCTCCATAGAGTTGGACTTTATGGCAGAGTGGCCAGAAGAAAGCCATTACTTTCAGGAAACAAAACAAAATAACACATTTTGAGTTTGCAAAAAGGCATGTGGGAGACTCCCAAAATGTATGGAGGAAGGTGCTCTGGTCTGATGAGACTAAAATTGAACTTTTTGGCCATCAAAGAAAATGCTATGTCTGGTGCAAACCCAACACATCACATCACCCAAAGAACACCATCCCCACAGTGAAACATGGTGGTGGCAGCATCATGCTGTGGGGTGTTTTTCAGCAGTCGGGACTGGGAAACTGGTCAGAGTTGAGGGAAAGATGGATGGTGCTAAATACAGGGATACTTTTTTAGCAAAACCTGTACCACTCTGTGTGTGATTTGAGGCTAGGACGGAGGTTCACCTTCCAGCAGGACAATCACCCCAAACACACTACTAAAGCAACACTTGAGTGGTTTAAGGGGAAACATGTAAATGTGTTGGAATGGCCTAGTCAAAGCCCAGACCTGAATCCAATAGAAAATCTGTGGTCAGACTTAAAGATTGCTGTTCACAATCACAAACCATCCAACTTGAAGGAGCTGGAGGAGTTTTGCAAGGAGGAATGGGCAAAAATCCCAGTGGTAAGATGTGGCAAGCTCATAGAGACTTATCCAAAGCGACTTGGAACTGTGATAGGCGCAAAAGGTGGCTCTACAAAGTATTGACTTTAGGGGGGTGAATAGTTATGCACATTGACTTTTTCTGTTATTTTGTCCTATTTGTTGTTTACTTCACAATAAAAAAACACGAAAAATGCCAAGGGGGTTAATACTTTTGCAAGGCACTGTAGCTGCTCTGCCATTGTTTTTAGCCAAGGGATGAAGATCACTTTAACTGCTTCTGGACCGCCCACTGCACATATACTGTGGCAGGGCGTCCTGACTGCATGAAACAACATACCTGTACGTTGTCCACTTCTTCCAGGTCTGGGGCGTACACGCGTACCCTTGGCAACTTGCTCCCACTGTGATTGGATGCAGCAGAAGTCAATCAGTTGATCCAACCGCTGTTCTGCCAGAGAGGAAAATGGTGATCTTATGCAGAAACACGGATCTCTGTTTTCCTCCAGTAACAGCATTCCCCCCACAGTTAGAAAGCACTCTCTAGGAGCACACTTAACCCTTTGATCACCCCTGATGTTAACCCCTTCCTTGCCAGTGTCATTTATACAGTGGCAGTGCATTTTGTTTTAGCACTGATCACTGTATTGGTGTCACTGTTCCCCAAAAAGTGTCACTTAGTGTCAGATTTGTAATGTTGCAGTCCCACTAAAAATCGCTGCCTTTACTAGTAAAAAATATAATAAAAAGTCCATAAATCTATCCCATAGTTTGTAGACGCGATAACTTTTGCGCAAACCAATCAATATACGCTTATTGGGATTTTTTTTTACCAAAAATATGTAGCAGAATACATATCGGCCTAAATTGATGAAGAAAATTGATTTTTTTTTTTACATTTTTATTGGATGTGTTTTATAGCAGAAAGTAAAAAAATATTGTTTTTTTTTTTTTTTCAAAATTGTCGTTTTTTTTTTTTTTTTTGTTTATAGCGCAAAAATAAAAAATGCAGAGGTGATCAAATGCCACCAAAAGAAACCTCTATTTGTGGGAAAAAAAGGACATACATTTTGTTTGGGTACAGCATCACACGGCCGCGCAATTGTTAGTTAAAGCACTGCAGTGCCGTAAATACAAAAAATGCTCTGGTCAGGAAGGGGGTGAAACCTTCTGGGGCTGAAGTGGTTAAAGATATTTAATTTTTTCCCCTGGATTATTCCTTTTTTTTCTATATGCTATACTATGCTATGCTATAGTTAGTGATACATCTTCACGCAGGATCCAGTCCTACAATGTAATTATTTACAGATTGATAAATCGTTTTAACACATCTATAGCAATACCTGCAAACTTGTAATGTATTTTCCAGATGTGGGTAAACATGCTATGAGACTTACATTACAAATCCTGTTCTCAGATGGGAGATTTCAAGCATTTAAGACTTGTAAATTATTTCATGTTTACATACTTAACGTTTTTTGCACACCACTTCATACATTGAATGTGCCTAAAGGAATTTCAGTGCCGCATTTTAAAACTTTAATGTTGTATTATCCATACCATGCTTCATCTTCCAAATTCAATTAAGTAAGAAAAATGATAGGAAAGAAGGAATATTGATATAAAATTACATTTCCAGTAATATATAGGGTCTCCCATGTGCTGAAGAAATTACAACACATCTGCAGGTATTTTAATTGGAATTTAAATTGTTAGAGACTTAATCATATGTTTCTTGATGTGTATTACAAATGTTAACCACTGGCTACACTAGATGTTTGCATATAAGGCAGCTACAATGGGGTTGTAGGACGTACCACTTCTTTCTTTGTCAGATCTTTCACTGTACTAATGGAATACCAAAAATTATAAATAAAAATATAGACTTTTACAGAGTCTGCATTTGCATAGGTATAGGCATGCCCACCCTCTGCTCATTTGGTAATGCTAAGGTCTGATAATGTTTCTCCCAAGCACTGCATTGGGATGGGGGGTGCCAATGCTCTCATAAAGTGAATAAAAAACATTTTTTTAGTTTGGGATAGAGTGTAGAATGATTTGAATCACTATTGGGTTTTTATTAACATCTGTGACCCTACCAGTGGAAGCTGGTGCTCAAAAATTTTAAGGGGGCGCAAACAAACTGAAAAATTCTGAAAAAAACCCCATCAATTTCAGCCTCACTGTACCATCAATCGCAGCCACTGTGCCCATCAGTTGCCACCGCTGTGCCATCAAACGCAGCCACTGTGCCAATCAATTGCAGCCACTGTACCATCAAACGCAGCCACTGTGCCCATCAATTGCCGCCACTGTGCCATCAAATGCAGCCTCTGTACCAGCAAACGCAGCCACTGTACCATCAAACACAGCCACTGTGCCTTCAAACGCAGCCACTGTGCCCATCAATTGCTGCCACTGTGCCATCAAACGCAGCCTCTGTACCAGCAAACACAGCCACTGTGCCATCAAACACAGCCACTGTGCCATCAAGCGCAGCCATTGTCCCCATCAATTGCTGCCACTGTGCCATCAAATGCAGCCACTGTGCCCATCAAACGCAGCCACTGTGCCCATCAAACGCAGCCACTGTGCCCATCAAACGCAGCCACTGTGCCCATCAAACGTAGCCACTGTGCCCATCAAACACAGCCACTGTGACATATCAAATGCTCCCACTGTGCCATCAAATGCTGCCACTGTGCCCATCAATTGCCACCACTGTGCCATCAAACACAGTCACTGTGTCCATCAATTGCCGCCACTGTGCCATCAAATGAAGCCACTGTGCCATCAAACGCAGCCACTGTGCCCATCAATTGTCGCCACTGTGCCCATCAAACACAGCCACTGTGCCATATCAAATGCTCCCACTGTGCCATCAAATTCTGCCACTGTTCCATATCAAATGCTCCCACTGTGCCATCAAATGCTGTCACTGTGCCCCATCAAATGCTCCCACTGTGCCATATCAAATGCTGCCAGTGTGCCCCCCGCCCGCCGTCTGCACTCACCCTGTCTCAGTGGGACAGCCCCTCGATGCTCCTCGATGTCTTCTCCCGTCCTCTCTTCCCGTCATTTGCTATGATTGGACGCCTGTCGTTTCAGCCAGGCGCTGGTCAGATGACGCCTGGCTGCTCCAATGTCAACTTTTTAATAGGAGAAATCAACTTTGTAGACCAGCCTTTCTCAACTTCTTCAACACAAAGGAACCCTTCAAATAACTTTCATCTCTCAGGGAACCCCTGCTAAAAATTACTATATTTTCTAATCATAATACATTAGTTTGATAGTCACAGTGGAAAGAATGCACCTTACTAGGGATGAGCCAAACACCCTCCTGTTCGGTTTGCACCAGAACACCTCGAACAGGCAAAAATTTCTAGCGAACATGAGACCCCGGTTAAAGTCATTGCCATAAAAAGTGTATGGGGACCCGGGTACTGCCCCAGGGGACATGTACAATGCAAAAAAGTTTTTAAAACAATTTTTCCAGGAGCAGTGATTTTAATGATGCTTAAAGTGAAACAAAAAAAGATGAAATATTACTTTAAATATTGTGCCTGGGGGGTCCCCTTAGTCTGCCTGTAAAGTTGTGTATCTGTGCAATGTGTAGAACAGTGCTGGAGCAATAATGACATCTCTAAAGGAAAAAATGTAATACAAACTTGCTCGCGGCTGTAATGTATTATAAAAAAAACTTCATTGCCTATATAAGAGCTGTCAAAGCGAAAAGACAGCAGTCCCTGGGAGGCCTGCCATGGAGGCAGAGTTTTTTTCTTTTTTTCGGGTCCGTCGGGCGGTGTGATTGACTATGGATTTACATCGTGCAACACTTTTTATTTGTAATAAAGGAATTGTCAAAAGCTGGTTTTTACTTTTTGACACCCGATACCCATTCACATGGGGGGGTGGGATCTTGGGGGCATCCCAAAGCACCTTCCCCATGTTGAGGGCAAGCGGCCTGGTATGGTTCGGGGGGGCACTCGCTCATCCCCTCCCTTTCTTGGCCTGCCTGGCTGCATTCTCGGATAAGGGCCTGGTGTGGATCTTGGAGGGGACCCCATGCTGTTTTTAAAAAAAAATATGGCCATGGAGTTTCCCTTAAAATCGATGCCAGATCAAAAGGGCCTGGCATGAATTGGGGGGGGGCACGCCATTTTTTTCTTAATTCTGTAAAAGAGTTCCCCTAACCACTTCAATACACTGTATTATATACTCTGCACTGCACTATATACTCTGAACTGTAGTATATATACTACACTGACTGCACTATATACTCTGAACTGTATTATATATACTACATGGACTTCACTATATATTCTGAACTGTATTATATATACTACACAGACTGCACTATATACTCTGAACTGTATTATACATACTACATGGACTGCACTATATACTCTGAACTGTATTATATATACTACTCGGACTGCACTTTATACTCTGAAATGTACAATATATACTACACGAACTGCGCTATATCAAAAAAAGAGAATCCCCCTTCATTGGGACTTTGCAGGCAGCAACCACACATGTGTAAATTTAGAAAATATAATTTATTGGGTGTACATAAAATCGTTTGGTCATAGAGATAACCGTGTATTTAAAAACACATAGCAAAAATAATACAAAAGTGTACAAAAATTGAAAAAAGAAAAACAAAGACAAGACAAAAAAGGACAGGTTACATGGTTTGCATGACAAAAAAATTGTTGTTACTCTCCGATACAAAGTGATCTCCGGAAGCCGACGCGTTTCTGGTTCAAGCACCTTCGTCAGGTGTCTTTAATACAAGTGTATACAGTCATACTTTTGTCTTACTACAAAAGTAGAAAAAACATATCATAGCAATAGAAAACATGAATATTTGACAACCAAAGAGGACAGATGAACAGCAGTGGTTATAAGCGACACCTACCATGCAAAATGTTCCACCATGCAAATTGGAAGAATGAAGCACTGCCAGAGGGGGTGTCAATGAATGCCCACCGAGGGCATAAATGGTATGCAAAACTATCAGAAAAAAGTACTTGCCTACTGAAATTTGCCTGATGACCACAAGTAGTCATTTGTGGCGAATTGCCAACTAGTGACTTAACAGAAAAGCTAAAAATAAACACAAAAAAGAAAAAGAAAGGAAAAGAAAATAATATAATGATGAATAAGAAAATGAAATGAGAATAATATCGTTCATAAAAAAATCTTGGGCAAAAATAAGCAATATTTCTAAAATAATCATCTAATCCAACATAGTGCAACAAATAGTTTGGAAAAAAAAATGGAATCAATAAAAAATGAAATATTTACCAAGGTTTGTAGGTTGTGAGCAATAGCGCTATCCAAAGCCTTAAAATGTGGCTTCTTATCCATATGTAGCAGCACACTCCAAATCCTTTGGCATTTAGACCTCTTAAGAGAGACCATTATACAGAGAAAGGAGTATAAATAATTACCAAAAGTAACCATTGGTCAAAGATTTTATAAATACGAAAGGTTCCAACTAGAAAGCAAAGGCAAGGCTTACCATATAGGCAAGAGACCCTCTGTCCAAACATCACCCCGCTCTGCAGTACACATCGGACTGCCCAGAGCGGGGGTCTATTTCAATAATGGCGCCGGACGCCCACGCCTGCGCAATTGACCGCCGCACCCGCGCATGTGCGGTAACGGGGTGAAAGAGCGTGCGCGCACTGGGCGTCATCAGCCACCAGGTAGTGGAACGCATGATGCAGCCCCCATGCTGGAAAGGGGGTGGCCCCATGCGCCCCACAGGGACTGGCCAATGGAGGCAGCAAGAGACAATGAAACCATAATGAAACTTGGGGTCCAACGAAATAAAAAAAGAAAAAAAGAACAAGAGCAAAGTCTACTCCATGTGGTCAAAGATTAAAAAAAAAAAAAAAGAATATATATCTATTATACAGCAAAACAGTACCACCGGTGGGCAGTCACAGCACCACCGTGGACAAAGCGCCATCTAGTAGAAAAAAGATAAAATAAAATTACAATGAAGGAACATTGCAGGGTTAAGGTGAAACCTAAAACGTTCATAGGGAATAGGAGTAAGCTCACATATTGAGCTATAATAAGTGGGACACAGATTGACATCTATCCCATATATAAGCAATTACATAAAAGAGCGAGATAGTATAGTTGCCGAGGACAAGAAATCAGAGACCAAACCCCTCAATTAACCAAATGGAAGAGGGAAGAAAAGGGACCGGGGGAAAGGGGACAACAGAGCAACATGAAGAAACCAAGGAAAGAGAAAAGAAAGAGGGGGACAGCAAACCAATGTTGATTAGAAGGTGGAACTAGCCCAGTCCTTCCCATCTGCCTGATGTAATACCCCCTAGGAAGGGGCAGTAGCTTATACAATCATTGAGGCCTGGTGGAGAGATGGCCCGTAATTCCATTATCCACCTAGTTTCTATCTGTAGTAAAGTTTTGTCCCAGTCCCCACCTCTGGCGCTGGGGTGGACACGGTCCAATACAGAGAATCTAATATTAGGGAATTTACCCTGGTGAACATCCCGAGTGTGTCTACCTAGTGAGAGATCTGGGTTACAAGTTTTTATGCTGTGTACATGTCTATAGACCCTCTTATGCAGTTCCAATTTCATTTTGCCGACATAAAAACAACCACAGGGACAGGTCAGAAGACAGACTTCCCCCGGTGTTCAGCAATTTGCATAGTGTGAGGGCCTATATTTTTGTCCATTTGGTAATGTATGGTTGCTATCAATGTTGATGAATTGGCAATAAGCACAACCACCACATCTAAAGGTATTCTACATGAACTGCACTATATACTCTCCACTGTATTATATATACTACACAGACTGCACTATATACTCTGAACTGTATTATATATATACTACATGGACTGCACTATATACTCTGCACTGTATTATATATACTACACTGACTGCACTATATACTCTGAACTGTATTATATATACTACACGGACTGCACTATATACTCTGAACTGTATTATATATACTACACGGGCTTCAATATTTACTCTGTACTGAATTATATATACTACACTGAGTGCACTATGTACTCTGAACTGTATTATATATACTACACTGACTGCACTATATACTCTGAACTGTATTATATATACTACATGGGCTTCAATATTTACTCTGTACTGAATTATATATACTACACTGAGTGCACTATGTACTCTGCACTGTATTATATATACTACACTGACTGCACTATATACTCTGATCTGTATTATATACTACACTAACTGCACTATATACGCTGGACTGTTTTATATATACTACACTACCTGCCTAAACTCCATTCATTCACTATATACGGCCACCATGTAAGCAGCAGCCTTATATAGTGTGGGGTGTGGACTTAGCCCCTGAGCCAAGATTGGCCAAAGGCACCCTGCCTTTGGCCAATCATGGCTCTCACAGCACATCGCTCTGTGATATGCCAAAGCATGCAGGTCAGGTGCGATCTCGTAGTGGATTATGGGGCGCTCCGCGGCGGGCGAACTTGCCGCGAGTGTCCATATGTTCTACGAACAAACAAACATCTGATGTTTGAGTTGAACTTACGTTCGACTCGAACATCGAGCCCATTCTTACTCCTTACATTTGTGGTCATTGGTAAGAATTAACCCCTTATAGATAGATCAATGGTATCAGTGGGAACTTATCTGAAAGGCAGAAATTGCTCATTGTTCAAGGAACCCCTAGCAAACTCTGGGGGAACCCTAGGGTTCCATGAAACCCTCTTTGAGAAACCCTGTTGTAGAGATTTGTTCACACTTCAGGGACAAGAAGGGACAAGAAGTGAGGGGAAAGAGACACAGAAAAAAATGACAGGGGTTTTACCTATTCCCTACTCTATCCAAAACTACAAAAGAGTTTGGTGTTACATATCCTTCAACCAGGCATTTGCTACATGATGGTGAAATTACTATAAAGGACAGTTTTACTTCTCTACCGGTTAAACGTTAAGCCCCCTCTAACAGGAAATTGTCTCACAGCAGCAAAAAGGGGAATTTGGAGATCTGGAGAACACTGAGAACAATTTTTTAGCATTAAGCCAGCCATACATTATACATTTTTTTTTCCCTTCAACCATGAAAATTGCTTGATTCCCCCATCAACACAGTCAGTGTTGATGGGGGAATGCTTCCTGCTGCGCTATTGTATTCTAACAGCAGGAGGTTTCCCAGCCATTAGAATACAATGATCAGTGCTGGCAGCTATAGCCGCCGGCAGTGATAGCACGAAAACAACCTGAACAGGCTGCTCGTACTGAAATCGGTTGATGGATACAGACTTAAATAGATTTTTTCTTTCTTTTAAACAAGAGTTCAGTGTCACTTTAACACTGCCAGCCCTCCCAGTTCCCATGTCTTGCCTTGAGAACCACTTTAATTCCTGTTTGGATTTTAGCTTAACCACTTCAGCCCCGGAAGATTTTACCCCCTTCCTGACCAGAGCACTTTTTGCGATTCGGGACTGCATCGCTTTAACTGACAATTGCGACGTTGCACCCAAACAAAATTGACGTCCTTTTTTCCCCACAAATAGAGCTTTCTTTTGGTGGTATTTGATCACCACTGCGGTTTTTTTGTTTTTATTGCGCTATAAACAACAAAAGAGCGACAATTTTGAAAAAAAAGCAATATTTTTTACATTTTGCTATAATAAATATCCCTAAGAAATATATAAAAAAAACGAATTTCTTGCTCAGTTTAGGCCGATATGTATTCTTCTACATATTTTTGTTAAAAAAAATCGCAGTAAGAGTATATTGATTGGTTTGCGCAAAAGTTATAGCGTCTACAAAATAGGGGATAGATTTATGGCATTTTTATTATTATTTCTTTATTAGTAATGGCGGCAATCTGCGATTTTTATGGGGACACATCGGACACATTTGACACTATTTTGGGACCATTGTCATTTATACAGCGATCAGTGCTATTAAAATGCACTGATTACTGTGTACAGCGGGGACGGAAAGTATTCGGACCCCCTTAAATTTTTCACTCTTTGTTATATTGCAGCCATTTGCTAAAATCATTTAAGTTCATTTTTTCATTAATATACACATACTCATTAATATACACACAGTACCCCATATTGACAGAAAAACACAGAATTGTTGACATTTTTGCAGATTTAATAAAAAAGAAAAACTGAAATATCACATGGTCCTAAGTATTCAGACCCTTTGCTCAGTATTTAGTAGAAGCACCCTTTTGATCTAATACAGCCATGAGTCTTTTTGAGAAAGATGCAACAAGTTTTTCACACCTGGATTTGGGGATCCTCTGCCATTCCTCCTTGCAGATCCTCTCCAGTTCTGTCAGGTTGGATGGTAAACGTTGGTGGACAGCCATTTTTTAGGTCTCTCCAGAGATGCTCAATTGAGTTTAAGTCAGGGCTCTGGCTGGGCCATTCAAGAACAGTCACAGAGTTGTTGTGAAGCCACTTCTTTGTTATTTTAGCTGTGTGCTTAGGGTCATTGTCTTGTTGGAAGGTAAACCTTCGGCCCAGTCTGAGGTCCTGAGCACTCTGGATAAGCTTTTCGTCCAAGATATCCTTGTACTTGGCCGCATTCATCTTTCCCTCGATTGCAACCAGTCGTCCTGTCCCTGCAGCTGAAAAACACCCCCACAGCATGATGCTGCCACCACCATGCTTCACTGTTGGGACTGTATTGGACAGGTGATGAGCTGTGCCTGGTTTTCTCCACACATACCGCTGAAACACTTTCCATTTAAGGATTATGGAAGCAACTGTGCTCTTGGGAACCTTAAGTGCAGCAGAAATTTTTTTGTAACCTTGACCAGATCTGTGCCTTGCCACGATTCTGTCTCTGAGCTCTTCAGACAGTTCCTTTGACCTCATGATTCTCATTTGCTCTGACATGCACTGTGAGCTGTAAGGTCTTATATAGACAGGTGTGTGGCTTTCCTAATCAAGTCCAATCAGTATAATCAAACACAGCTGGACTCAAATGAAGGTGTAGAACCATCTGAAGGATGATCAGAAGAAATAAAAGAGTGTCACAGCAAAGGGTCTGAATACTTAGGACCATGTGATATTTCAGTTTTTATTTTTTAATAAATCTGCAAAAATGTCAACAATTCTGTGTTTTTCTGTCAATATGGGGTGCTGTGCGTACATTAATGAGGAAAAAAATGAACTTAAATGATTTTAGCAAATGGCTGCAATATAACAAAGAGTGAAAAATTTAAGGGGGTCTGAATACTTTCCGTCCCCACTGTAAATGACACTGGCAGGGAAGGGGTTAAACACTAGCGGGCGATCAAGGGGTTAAGTTAAGCCATTCCCACTCAACAGAAATCAATTGTTAGACTATTAGAAAACCGGGGACTGTTGCAAAACTTTCATTCTGACAGTGGCTGCAGTGCTGATCAGTGTGTTCTGGCATCAGAAGACTCCCACTGTCAGAATACATTAGTACAGCAGGTAGGACCCCTCCATCCACCTCACTTAAGTGAATGGGGAATTATGTTCATTTTTTTTGATCAGCCCTCAGCCCTCTGGGTGATTGGAAACAAAAAGCAATCGTCGATGGCCAGCCTTAGATATTTGCTTCCCATCTCCAACAAAGGCCTTAAAAAAAAGCACCATTCTCATAAAAAATAAAAATAAATAAGTGGAAGGCATATGCTGTATCTAAATCATGGGTCTAGAGCTACTGGCATTCAAGCAACATGGTATATGGAAAACATAATAATTAATTGTTATTTTTATCACAAAAACCCCCTTATTTGTTTTTTTGGAGTCAAGCATATGTAATTTTTTTTATACTTTATATTATCATTCTATAGGAAATTAGTTGAATTGTTGCAGTGTACCATTCTCTCTAATAGTTATTAAGTGTAAATACTCAAGCCTAATTGATTCAGCCTTTCATGTTTCAATTGATATTTTTTCTGTTAGAAAAAAACAGTCCGAGATTAATTTTGAATTGAAAAAGACTAATGCACCATTCTTAGAAAAATAATAATAATTATAGTAATAATAAAAATAATAATAATGATGATAATTATTATTCTTATTCATTTTTATTATTATTATTATGTTTTTTTAATGGATTCATTCTTTATCTTTTGAAATGACCAGTTCTGACGATATTATGTTGTCGTGGTTACCAAGATATTAGCGCCGCAATTTGTGGTCCTGAGCTTAGAAGACAAAAAAACAAACTTCTAATTGATGAAGTTACCTTTAATGGTGCCTGCCCTTGAGTAATGGATTTAATCACTTCTCGTATTTGAGCCAAAACAAAGGGTTCCACATGAAAGTAATCTCTTTTAAATTGATATTTTCTCTTGACTTCTGGTACAAAGACTTCTTTTAAGATAAGACAAGGAACTTCAGTGATTGTTAAATAATATATGTCCAATGACAGCTAACATAATTATCCTTATGTTTCTTCTTTTTTACTTAAAAGTTCTTTTCCATACTATCCCCACAAAAGTTTAATACAATCACAGATTTTTTTTTTTTTTTACAAAGATTAGTTGAGGACAGTGTCAATGCAAAGGGTTCTCAAAATAGTTAAAGAGGGCCATAGGTTAGAATCAGGGGCCCAACAGTGTTGGAGAGGAGAAGGGTCAAGCACCATAATCTGTAGGGGTACTCAACAGTGAAAGCTAAAATGCAATGCGCTAATATTATACATTGCCTCTTCCCCCCTCCATTGTTCCAATCAGCAACCAAATATAATGTTGAAACCAAATACTGGTAGTTTATTTTTCAATATATCTTGTTTTAGACCCAGTGACATCATATCACACATAGGAGGGGCTTAGCAGGGTGCCGCTTCCTTTCTTCTCTCAAAAACAATCGCAAGCAGTGAGCTGGCTTTTGGGTGGGTTTAAGAAATGGATGGGCTAGTGGGTGGCTGCATAAGCTCAAGGTGTGTGTGTGTGTGTGTGTGTGTACCTAGGCGGACTGTATTTGCATGCAAAACCTGCTTGGTATGACGAGATTGATGAGATTAAATGAGTGACAGCACAGAAAGCAAATAGCTAAAAGGGGTGGGCCAGGGACATTAAGGATTGGGAGGAGAAGACTAAATGAGACTTGAAATCGTCCAGCCCAGAATTGAGTTGAACTCTCAATATACAGTACCTAGCTGTAGCTTCTAATGCTTATTGTATAAAACTCACATTATGTAGGGATATAAAACTAATCACTTTCACCAAAGCAAAGATCCCTCAAGAAGGAAGGTAAAGCTGTAGTTCAGCTTTAAAATGCTCAGGTGGTGGCTCCATATAAGAACTAATGTAGAGCGGTATATTGATATATATGTAGCACCCTATATTGTGGGGTTAGGAGGGGTTGCCATGACTATTTATGGGGCCTCAGCCAATTCCTAGAAGTAGGCTGGCAGGGGACCAGACAACCCCATAAACAGACATGAGCCATTCCAGCAGGGGGTCGGGTGGAAGATGGAGAAGCAGTGCTGTCGGTGGCCCTTGAGGGACCTCTTGCCAGGGGGTTAATCCTCAGGCTGAAGGCTCGGGAGAGCTGGCCTGGAAGGATCCCACCACCAGATTCGGTTGGAGGTGAACCTGCAGGAGAGGCAGCATGAGAGAGCATGCAACACACAGAGTGAAAGCTCAGCATGGTGCAGGGACAAAACAAGGGGAGAGATTATCAGCTGTAACAGTGCTCTCTGAAGACAGTGTTGTGTTTAAGTCTTCATCCTTGCCCTGGGGAATCTTAAAGGAAGTGTGTGCCATTCAGGGAGGACTGGTGAAGCAAGCAGCCAGGTGGGTTGGTATTTCTGCAGCAGTAGAATTGGACTCAGGGTCTACAGGAAGGCAGAAGGAGATGCTGTTTCACCCCATATTGTGCAACTTTATCCCCAAAGGGACAAGATGTTCCCTCCCTGTAATAGACAGTTTCTGAATTAACACTAAAGACTGTTAATTCCACTGGAGTGAACAGCAGGAGCTGTACTTGTGAAACATGTTTGTGCAGGAGGAAGGAAGAAGAGGATTTTCCAGTGTACATAGTGAGGAGGTTGTCCCCTCTGTCCATAGTTTCTAGACACTTTACCAAATTGGGCATCCCATAATTCCCTACCCCATCCAAGTTATCAACCCTTAATAAAACAACAAAAACAGGCCAAGGACTGTTTCCTGTGTTGGAGTGAATGAAGGAAATGCTGTTTGCCTGGCCATGTAGCAGTGGGGAATCCTAACTAATAATTCACGTATAAACACATAAGTGCTCCATATTGTAAACTTGGTGTAGAATTATTCTTTTTATTACAGAGGACAAGGGAAGCTCTATTTTTGTCTGGAGGAAAAATAAATGAAACCTCTATATACAGAAAGGCTTCTTCGCAGTAATGCCCCGTACACACGGTCAGATTTTCTGAAGGAAAATGTGTGATAGGACCTTGTTGTCGGAAATTCCGATCGTGTGTACACAAATCCGACGCACAATGTGCCATGCATGCTCACAATAAATAAAGAGATGAAAGCCAATGGCCACTGCCCCGTTTATAGTCCCGACGTAAGTGTTTTACGTCACCGCGTTCAGAACGATCGGATTTTCCGACAACTTTGTGTGACCGTGTGTATGCAAGACAAGTTTGAGCCAACATCCATCGGAAGAAATCCTAGGATTTTGTTGTCGGAATGTCCGAACAAAGTCCGACCGTGTGTACGGGGCATAAGAGCTGTAAAAGTGTTGAATTAGCTCCCTCAAGAACAATCTCAGTAGATTGTATTAACGGCTTCAAGCCCTTCTTCCAACCCTACCTGTATATCATCGGATGGAAGTGGTTGTACTAGGTTCATGGCTTCAGCTGCAGCCATGATCCTGGTATCAATATCCACAGCCAGCAATGGAATGCAAGTGGTTGGGTCGGCTAAGCTCAGAGGAAAAGAAGGAACATCCGTTCCTCCTCCTCCTCTGTGATGTTTCATCCCAAAAAAAAAAACAAGGATTCTGTCACTTCTGGTTTTGGTTGTTTGTTTATTGGCCGATACCGGCCAGCCAAGCATTTAATCAAACTGATATCAGTTTGATCAGATGCTTTGTAGGGCAGAGGTGGGCTCAGAGCTCTTTTAGACCACGATCTGTCAATAAAGGGTACCTGTCAATGCCCCAGCTATCACAAGAGATATTGTTCATCCCTTGTTTTAGCAATAAAGTTGAATAAAGAAAATTAAGAAACAGTGTAAAGAATACATTTAAATAAAATAGTGTCCATGTACAAATGTGTATTAAAGCCCCGCACACATATGTAAATGGAGATCGCACCCCAAATGGGAAGTATCTCAATGAATATCAGAGTGAGAGCAATAACTCTAGTGCCAGAGCTCATGTTTAACTTGTTTTTTAGGTGTCGCCTATGGAGATTTTTTGATACTGTAGTTTGTTGCCATTTCATGGGTGTGTGAAATTTTCAATCTTGACATGTTTTGGTATCTATTTGCTGAGTGCAACATAATATTTTATATGTTACTAAAAAAAAGAATATATTTTATTGTGTTTGTGTGCATTGAAATGCATTTAAGTGCGTTTTTTGCTTGAAAATTTGTGTCTGATAAATGAGTTCTGATTTCAGAAAATATTTAATGTTTGCAGGCTCTAAGTAATTTTCTAGCAAAAAAAAAAAAAAATGCAGATTTATGCATGAATGTAAAAAATGTCGAAATTAGCCTAGGTGAGAAGTAAACAAAACATAACTGGATATTAACATTTATAGGTATTAACACCAGTGACTGTTGATTCAGGGATTATCCAATTGCCTTTAGGAAGGAATTTATTTTATTCTTCGCTGGAGCAAATTTTGTCATGCTCTTTGGGGTTTTGTTTGCCTTCCTCTGGATCGACTGCGAGTATAAGATTATGTATTTAGAGGTTTTCTATTTATCTACTCTACTTATTTTTTTTTTATGTGTTTCTATTGCATTAAATACATGGACTTGTGTCTTTTTTTTTTTTTTCAACCTAACTATGTAATTTACCCGCTGATGCATGTCCAAGAGTCTTTTGAAAAATATCCATACTTCCTGCTGACACCACCAATTGTGGAAGAGTTCCACCTTCTTATCGCCCTGACAGTGAAAAACCCCCTGTACAGCTTACGGTTAAACCTCTTCTCCTCCAATCTCATTGTGTGGCCCCGTGTCCTCTTACACTCCCTGAGACCAATTCGTTTTTTTCCTATACTGAGATCACTATTAAGGTATATGCAGGACTTCCTCACCAGGAAGCTTGACTGCTGAGGAAGTCCTGCATTAGGATGATACGCTTGCAGGAGGATCCTGGAACGTCACTGCAGCCACCTTATCGACTTATGTCTGTTATAGACTGCATATTATTCATCCCAGCACTAGGGTTACAGTGCTTTTTATGTGAGTACCTGTCTTTTTAGAATAAAGAAATTGATTTTAGCTATACAGTGTGCACTATATATTTCCTATTGCATTTCATGGTACTACCATTGGAAATTAAGAGTAACAACGTGCTGTTTAAAGTGACGGGACCTCACATCCTATCTATCTGCCTACTCAAGCCTCCATCTATGACCACCTTTAGTGGTGAATGTCTGTTTGACCCATCTGTTAGCTCAGGGGTCCAGTGATTGAGGTGAGCGGTTTGGCTAGCTGGTGGAGGAAACACGAATTAAGTCACAGCATATGAATGTCTGTGAGCACCCTTACCACAGCAGAGGAGATCATTTTCTGTCAACTCTTCTTTTTCATTTCTCTTTACATCAAAGGGGACTTTCAACAATTTTATGCTATATGCATTATGTTGGTCTACTTTTTTGTAACATTAGCGCTGCACTGTTATTCATTCAGTATCTTTTAAAGGGTTTTTATGTATTTACCTTTAGTGTTTAGCTGCTTGTATTTTCAGTTAGGTTTCATATATTGATTTTGCGCTGATTGAACCCCCACTTCTTATTTGTAAATTGCTATCATATCCCCTCTCAATCATCTCTTCTCCAGCGAGAATACATTTAGTGCTTCTAATCGTTCCTAGTAATTGAGGTCCTCCAATCCCGTATTAATTTTGTTGCCCTCCTTTGGACTCTCTCCAGCTCCAGCACATCTCATCTGAGGACTGGTGACCAGAACTGGACGGAATACTCCAGATGTGGCCTTGCCAAAGTTTTATAAGGTGGCAGGATTATAGTTTTATGCATAAAAATTATTGCGGCGCTGAAAAGTTCAAAAATGAAATTGAAGAGTGGGAGGAATCCAATCACCAAATATATTGTGCAGATGTAGAAAGATTCACTCGTCACCACGTGGTAATGTAGTCTGCTTACCAGAAGGTGTTAAGGATTAGGCATAGATGATAAATTCTCAATAGCATCCAGCAAATCCAGCCCACTGGAACCCCTCATCAGACCACAACATCCGTGGGATTTCCTTCACATATAAACATCTCCCAATGGTCACTTCAGAATTAGGCATTCAGGCATGTAGTCATCATATATCCGAGAAAAGAAAATGAAGGACCCATAGTGAAGCCCGTAATGATAGATAAAAAAACTTTTATTATAGTAACTTACAGTTGAAGCTTAAAACAGCATGCATCAATGATAGGAACAAACGGCTGCAGCAATCAGCGTACGGATGTCAACCTGCCTGACATGTTTCATCGTAACAGATGTCTTCAGAGGCATGGCTACAGCTACAACCGCACGCTATATATATGGTATGGTTAGTGGGTGGATCAGAGGGGATATAATCAAACTCATCACTAACAGCTGGGTAGGATGTGTGTCTTGTGCAGAGTGCCCTGGTGCTAACAGGATAAACCTGGTTAGCAACTGATGACAGCACACGGCCAATCAGAAAAAACAGAGGATAGGAACAAAAAGAGGATGGCAACAGATGACTCAGTGCCACCTCATTGGTTAACCTATCTCTCAGTGAACAGAAAAAATTGAAAAATGCCAGATAAGCATGAACAGGTGACGAGGAAGAGCGCCGGCTGTGCGGTCCGGCTCAGGGACATGAAAAAGGCTAAAAATGTATTTTTGATTGATCAGACAAAAACCTGATATCATATAACTCAATATACACAATAAAAAATGGAAGAGAATTAACACCCGCACAGATAAGCTATGGGATTAACGCCTGTCATGCAGTATAGATCAAAGGCATAGAATAAAACGCTAGACTTTGTATAACAAATCAGTGCCTGCATGGGATAAAAACACTAACCTATGTATAACAAACCAGCGACTCACATGCAACTAAGCAATAGACATTGTGAATGCGATTAATCGCACACACTTCAATAAAAATACATGCATGCAATATACATCAATATATGTGTTAAAATCAATACAGATGATTGTAAACATCATTTAAAAATATTGTTTTCAAAAAATATTGTTTTAAAAAATATTGTTTTAAAAAACTGACCTAGACCCAAGATTTGCAAATAAATAAAGGAGAAAAAACAAAAAATAAATAGAATGAATAAAAGAGTGTATTGATGCTAACTGTTATTAATGAAGCTATTAACATCCCACTCTACGTTTAACCCATATGGCGTATAGCATTTGAGGGTGTGTATCCATCGCGTTTCCAACCTTGAGATTTCTCTCTTGGTGTAACTACCTCTCCAATGGGGTGTGAAACGATCAATGGCAGTAATCAGAGTCCCTACTGGATTTCTGTTATGACATTCTAAATAGTGACGTGAGACCGTGTGCTTAGGAAAACCTTTCTTTATGTTTTTTATATGTTCCTTTATTCGCACATTCATGGCTCTCATAGTGCGGCCTACATACTGTAGACCGCATGGACAAGTCAATAAGTACACAACATTTTTTGAGGTGCAGGTGATGAAAGTATCTATATCATAGACCTTTGTGGTGGAGTTAGATTTAAATTGACAAATTTTCCTATTTTTATCGCCATTTATGCGACACACTTTACATTTGCGACATGGGAAAAAACCTTTTGAGTTCTGAAAAAAGGAGACCCTATTGGGGGCATCAAGAACATTAGGGGCAACCTGCAGCCTTAGGGGGGGTACTCCCCTATAGATAACTTGTGGGCGTTCAGGTAAGGATGGGCCCAATACTTTATCGTTTTTTAACACGGCCCAATGTTTTCTAAGAATTTTCTTTATATCATAATGTTGTCGAGAGTAGGTGGTCACTAAAGAAAACTCATGAATATTATTATTCTTAGTGGTTCTATCTGTGCCCTTTATCATATTGGCCCTATCCAAGCCAGCAACCTCATTTAGGGTTTTGTCCAAGTCTGCACCAGAGTACCCCTTCTCCACAAATTTGGTTTTTAAGTCAGAGGCCTGCATCAAAAAGTCATGTTTAAAGGTACAATTACGCCTTAGGCGAATAAACTGGCTTTTAGGAACCGCTTTTAACCAGGAGGGATGGTGACAACTCCCCTGACTAATATAGCCATTACGATCTGTCTCCTTGAAAAAAGTGGTGGTTGTAAATTTATTGTCACAGATCCGTATATTCAAATCCAAAAAATGGATAGCAACCTTGCTCATTTCAAATTGCAGAGAGATACCAAGGGTGTTCTGATTCAGCTCCTGCATGTAATTGGTCAATGATGTTTCATCTCCATCCCATAGGAGGAGGATGTCGTCTATATACCTGCCCCAGTACACCAATTCTGGCCGTCTGTCAGCATAGACGACATCCTCCTCCCACTTGGCCATGAACAGATTAGCCATACTGGGCGCAAATTTTGCGCCCATGGCTACACCTCTGGTTTGGAGGTAGCAAGAACCCCCAAACCAGAAGTAGTTATGCATCATGGCAAACCTTAGCAGGAGTAAGATGAACTCCCTCTGTGGGGGGGCCAGTTGGTCATCTCTACCAAGGAAGGTCTCAACTGCATGCATACCATCTGAGTGGGATATGATGGTATACAAAGAGGACACATCGGCAGTAGCCATGATGTAACCCTCCTTCCACACCAAGGTATCCAGTATCTGTAAGACCTGGGAAGAGTCCCTCAAAAAAGAAGGGGTCTGGGATACCAGGGGTTGTAAAAATCCATCTATATATTTCCCAATACGGGAAGTGACAATCTAGCCCGCTGATAATGGGCCTCCCAGGTGGGTTAACTAAACTTTTGTGAATTTTTGGTAAAAAGTAAATTACCGGAATCCTGGGAGCCATAGGGACCAAAAAGGCTTTTTCTTTTTTGTTAATCAGTTGTTCGTTAAACCCCTTTTCAATAAGTTTCTGCAATTCCCTTTTATATCTGACAGTAGGATCATGAGGAAGGGGAAAGTATGTGTCAGTATCCGAAAGAATTCTCCTCATCTCTGAGATGTAGGCAACCTTGTCCAAGACAACTATCCCTCCACCCTTATCAGCAGGGCGAACGATTATGTCGTCCCTATCTTTAAGGGTTTTCAACCCGTCCTGAAATTTCTGATTGTTTGGATCCCTCCGAATTTTCAATTTTTCCAGATCATTCAAGACTAGATCTTTAAAAACTGAAATGGATGGTGGCACAAAACCCGGCGGGTTGAATAACGAGGCATTCGCAAGGGCAGAATATCTAATTCCATTAGTAGTATGTTCGGATCTAGCAATGGGTTGAGACAGGAAGTGTCTTTTAATGCTCATCTTCCTGATATATTTCTGTACATCAATAAAAGCATTGAATTTACTCAATGGTTTATCAGGTGCATATTTAAGCCCATGATTTAGTACAAATTTTTCATTTTCACTTAAAGTGGCCTTGCTGAGATTAAAAATCTCGATATTGTTTACATTCTCCTTCTTTTTCGTTCTGTGCCTCCTCCCCCCCTCTGGACCCTCTTTTGGTTCGCCGTCCCTCTTGTTCTTTTGGGAACCCTTCGGAAAAAAAGGGGTGGAAGGTGGACCCAGGGGGGGTGGAGGACCTCTAGGTGGATATTGAGAATTTCTAGGCGGATAATAACCAGGAGAATCCCAATTAGAGCGTTCCCTGGTGTGATAACCAGCCCTGGGAGTGTGCTGTGACGGATGATCCACAATAATTCGATTGTCATATCCATCATAGTGGTCAGTGTATTCCCTATTAAGGGGTTCATAATAATTGTTAGTAGGAAAATTAGCAGAATTATTCCTAGGTGGATGGCTATACTGAACGTGACCTTCCCTCCCATCATGGGTCCTAGTCCGCGGCTGCCTTGGTTTAGGTCCTTTTCTAGGACCCACCTTCTTCCAGCCATTCCCAGGCTTACTCCCCCGAGAATTGCCAGCATGATGGGAAGGAATCACAGGCATAGAAGTGGATTCAACGTGTGGTCTATTCAGAGACTCATTATTTCCATTAGCCATAGCGGCTCTTCTAATTTGCCATTTAAAAACCTGATTGGTTCTGTAATCCTCCTGATCTCTGGAATACTTTTTTCTTTTTCTTAAATTTCTGATCAATATCCTCTTTTTCCAAAGTTTTTTTAAGGTTGTCAGACTTATTTCTATATTCATCTAGTTCCTTATAGGGTATTAATTTGGTTTTAACCTCACTGATCTCTTCGTCTAATTTATTAAGTTTTCTCCTTTTTCTCCCTATTAGAAAGCGTAAGAGATCCAATCCAACATCGTTGAAATATTTATACCACCCAGGGATATCAGTGTCATCTTCATGGGGTGAAACCTCAAACCTGAGGCTTCTAGGAACCATTTGATCATCCAAATATTTTTCTAGAAAGGCAACATCCCAGTTACCATGTATTTCAGCAACCATGAGGTTCTTTAAACGCATAAAAAGACCTCCCAAGTCATTATTCTGTTGATCAGCAGCATCATTAAAAACACCTTTAAGATCAATGCATCTAGAGCTACGAAACTCGAAGATATCCATAATAGTCACCTTAATAAATTACATTAAATATGTAATGCAATAGAAGAACAGCAGCAAATAAATATATCAAAACAATAATGGCATAAAACAAGTAAAAATTCGCGCTGAACTGAAAAAAGCAAGCGGCCAGCAAAGTTCGTAGATAACAAACAAAAAGTCACATGCATAAAAATTATTGCGGCGCTGAAAAGTTCAAAAATGAAATTGAAGAGTGGGAGGAATCCAATCACCAAATATATTGTGCAGATGTAGAAAGATTCACTCGTCACCACGTGGTAATGTAGTCTGCTTACCAGAAGGTGTTAAGGATTAGGCATAGATGATAAATTCTCAATAGCATCCAGCAAATCCAGCCCACTGGTACCCCTCATCAGACCACAACATCCGTGGGATTTCCTTCACATATAAACATCTCCCAATGGTCACTTCAGAATTAGGCATTCAGGCATGTAGTCATCATATATCCGAGAAAAGAAAATGAAGGACCCATAGTGAAGCCCGTAATGATAGATAAAAAAACTTTTATTATAGTAACTTACAGTTGAAGCTTAAAACAGCATGCATCAATGATAGGAACAAACGGCTGCAGCAATCAGCGTACGGATGTCAACCTGCCTGACATGTTTCATCGTAACAGATGTCTTCAGAGGCATGGCTACAGCTACAACCGCACGCTATATATATGGTATGGTTAGTGGGTGGATCAGAGGGGATATAATCAAACTCATCACTAACAGCTGGGTAGGATGTGTGTCTTGTGCAGAGTGCCCTGGTGCTAACAGGATAAACCTGGTTAGCAACTGATGACAGCACACGGCCAATCAGAAAAAACAGAGGATACTTCCCGTATTGGGAAATATATAGATGGATTTTTACAACCCCTGGTATCCCAGACCCCTTCTTTTTTGAGGGACTCTTCCCAGGTCTTACAGATACTGGATACCTTGGTGTGGAAGGAGGGTTACATCATGGCTACTGCCGATGTGTCCTCTTTGTATACCATCATATCCCACTCAGATGGTATGCATGCAGTTGAGACCTTCCTTGGTAGAGATGACCAACTGGCCCCCCCACAGAGGGAGTTCATCTTACTCCTGCTAAGGTTTGCCATGATGCATAACTACTTCTGGTTTGGGGGTTCTTGCTACCTCCAAACCAGAGGTGTAGCCATGGGCGCAAAATTTGCGCCCAGTATGGCTAATCTGTTCATGGCCAAGTGGGAGGAGGATGTCGTCTATGCTGACAGACGGCCAGAATTGGTGTACTGGGGCAGGTATATAGACGACATCCTCCTCCTATGGGATGGAGATGAAACATCATTGACCAATTACATGCAGGAGCTGAATCAGAACACCCTTGGTATCTCTCTGCAATTTGAAATGAGCAAGGTTGCTATCCATTTTTTGGATTTGAATATACGGATCTGTGACAATAAATTTACAACCACCACTTTTTTCAAGGAGACAGATCGTAATGGCTATATTAGTCAGGGGAGTTGTCACCATCCCTCCTGGTTAAAAGCGGTTCCTAAAAGCCAGTTTATTCGCCTAAGGCGTAATTGTACCTTTAAACATGACTTTTTGATGCAGGCCTCTGACTTAAAAACCAAATTTGTGGAGAAGGGGTACTCTGGTGCAGACTTGGACAAAACCCTAAATGAGGTTGCTGGCTTGGATAGGGCCAATATGATAAAGGGCACAGATAGAACCACTAAGAATAATAATATTCATGAGTTTTCTTTAGTGACCACCTACTCTCGACAACATTATGATATAAAGAAAATTCTTAGAAAACATTGGGCCGTGTTAAAAAACGATAAAGTATTGGGCCCATCCTTACCTGAACGCCCACAAGTTATCTATAGGGGAGTACCCCCCCTAAGGCTGCAGGTTGCCCCTAATGTTCTTGATGCCCCCAATAGGGTCTCCTTTTTTCAGAACTCAAAAGGTTTTTTCCCATGTCGCAAATGTAAAGTGTGTCGCATAAATGGCGATAAAAATAGGAAAATTTGTCAATTTAAATCTAACTCCACCACAAAGGTCTATGATATAGATACTTTCATCACCTGCACCTCAAAAAATGTTGTGTACTTATTGACTTGTCCATGCGGTCTACAGTATGTAGGCCGCACTATGAGAGCCATGAATGTGCGAATAAAGGAACATATAAAAAACATAAAGAAAGGTTTTCCTAAGCACACGGTCTCACGTCACTATTTAGAATGTCATAACAGAAATCCAGTAGGGACTCTGATTACCGCCATTGATCGTTTCACACCCCATTGGAGAGGTAGTTACACCAAGAGAGAAATCTCAAGGTTGGAAACGCGATGGATACACACCCTCAAATGCTATACGCCATATGGGTTAAACGTAGAGTGGGATGTTAATAGCTTCATTAATAACAGTTAGCATCAATACACTCTTTTATTCATTCTATTTATTTTTTGTTTTTTCTCCTTTATTTATTTGCAAATCTTGGGTCTAGGTCAGTTTTTTAAAACAATATTTTTTAAAACAATATTTTTTGAAAACAATATTTTTAAATGATGTTTACAATCATCTGTATTGATTTTAACACATATATTGATGTATATTGCATGCATGTATTTTTATTGAAGTGTGTGCGATTAATCGCATTCACAATGTCTATTGCTTAGTTGCATGTGAGTCGCTGGTTTGTTATACATAGGTTAGTGTTTTTATCCCATGCAGGCACTGATTTGTTATACAAAGTCTAGCGTTTTATTCTATGCCTTTGATCTATACTGCATGACAGGCGTTAATCCCATAGCTTATCTGTGCGGGTGTTAATTCTCTTCCATTTTTTATTGTGTATATTGAGTTATATGATATCAGGTTTTTGTCTGATCAATCAAAAATACATTTTTAGCCTTTTTCATGTCCCTGAGCCGGACCGCACAGCCGGCGCTCTTCCTCGTCACCTGTTCATGCTTATCTGGCATTTTTCAATTTTTTCTGTTCACTGAGAGATAGGTTAACCAATGAGGTGGCACTGAGTCATCTGTTGCCATCCTCTTTTTGTTCCTATCCTCTGTTTTTTCTGATTGGCCGTGTGCTGTCATCAGTTGCTAACCAGGTTTATCCTGTTAGCACCAGGGCACTCTGCACAAGACACACATCCTACCCAGCTGTTAGTGATGAGTTTGATTATATCCCCTCTGATCCACCCACTAACCATACCATATATATAGCGTGCGGTTGTAGCTGTAGCCATGCCTCTGAAGACATCTGTTACGATGAAACCTGTCAGGCAGGTTGACATCCGTACGCTGATTGCTGCAGCCGTTTGTTCCTATCATTGATGCATGCTGTTTTAAGCTTCAACTGTAAGTTACTATAATAAAAGTTTTTTTATCTATCATTACGGGCTTCACTATGGGTCCTTCATTTTCTTTTCTCGGATATATGATGACTACATGCCTGAATGCCTAATTCTGAAGTGACCATTGGGAGATGTTTATATGTGAAGGAAATCCCACGGATGTTGTGGTCTGATGAGGGGTTCCAGTGGGCTGGATTTGCTGGATGCTATTGAGAATTTATCATCTATGCCTAATCCTTAACACCTTCTGGTAAGCAGACTACATTACCACGTGGTGACGAGTGAATCTTTCTACATCTGCACAATATATTTGGTGATTGGATTCCTCCCACTCTTCAATTTCATTTTTGAACTTTTCAGCGCCGCAATAATTTTTATGCATGTGACTTTTTGTTTGTTATCTACGAACTTTGCTGGCCGCTTGCTTTTTTCAGTTCAGTGCGAATTTTTACTTGTTTTATGCCAGGATTATAGTTTTAGCTCTGGAGTATATCCCCTTTTTATGCATGCTAATATTCTGCTGGATTTGGTAGCTGCAGCTTGACATTGCATGCTATTGCTCAGTCTGTCTTCTACTAGGACCCCCAGATCTTTCTCCATGCTTGATTTCCTCAGTGATTCCCAAAAGATTCCCCAGAGATTCTTCCCCTAGTGAGTAGTTTGCGTTTGTGTTTTTAGCCCTTAAGTGCATTACCTTACATTTCTCCACATTAAACCGCATTTGCCATGTAATTGCCCACTCCATTATTTTGTTCAGGTCTTTCTGTAAAATTCCTATATCTTGATGTGAAGTTATTGCCCAGCTTATTTTTATGTCAAAATGCGATTGAGCTATTTATCCCATCCTCTATATCATTTATGAATAAATTAAACATAATTGGTCCCAACACAGAGCCTTGTGGTACCCCACTTACCACTCCAGACCAGTCTGAGTACACGTTATTTATCATTACCCTTTGGACACGCCCCTGTAACCAGTTTTCTATCCAAGAACAAACTATTCTAAGCTAAATCTGTATTAAAAATATAATAAACAGAGGAGCTTATATTGTTACACAGGTGGCTCTGGACTCGTAAATCAGACAGAGGACATACAGTATTCTTAATAACTTTTACAGACCTTCAGCTATTGTAACAGCTCCAACGCAAGCAGGTGGCAAATAGTGATGAGTGCATCAATTCCCAAGTATGGCAAATTGCAAATCTTATTATTTGCCTGAATATTTGCATTGCGATTTGTCAGGTCTGCTGAGAATTATGCAAATAATGAAGTATGATTGCCTGAACACCTGAATGGCCCGATTGTTTGCAGGTAAGACATATCCCATCTCCACAATAGCACATAGGAACAAAAATGTAATATATTGCAGCTTGCCAGTCCTTAGATGTGGTGGCTACATTTGTTTTCTTTTTGAATGTCTTTTTTCCTTTATTTTTACCTAGTGATCTGCCAGAAACACACTTCCTATCCAGGATTGACAACGCTCACTCATCATACTGTACTTATGGATGAACAGCATTATCACCCTTGGACAATAAGTGTTTTAGGACTACAGACACCCCCCTACCCATCTTCATAACATGGGGGGTAGGTGTTCTGTAGCCCACAGGGAGAACTGAAAGAGATGCAACTGATAAAAATGCAGCACACGCAAAGAGCACGGGACGTTACAGCTCACATGATTTCTGTCAGGATTAACAGGATTTTTTTTGCACTCCTCGAACAGATATAATAAAATACTTTCAATTATAGATATAGAAGGCCAAAAGTAAGAAATAAAGATGTTTTAAATTAACGCCCTGTTTACCAAGTTCATTTGGACTCATAAACAACCCAGGCTTCGTAGACGCCTTCTAACATTACCTAATCTACATGAAAGGGTAGCATCACCGGACACACTTTAATGTTTATTTTCATGAAGCCCACTTGGGAAGGGTGATCGACTGGTGCAGACATGGAGAGCTTAAGCTCTGGGTGTTCATTGAGCAACAGTATAGTGCCCTTCCCCTTCGTAGCTATGGTCCTATGCAGCCCTGACTGTATACCTTAAGAAACATCCAACCATATGCCCCACGCTCCGCATTTGCTCCCTGGCCTGTCAAAATCCAGTGATATCCTGTAGCCAATCTCTGCTATATTCCATCTTCGAAAACCCAGGCTCTCCCCCGGATCTGGTTGAAGGCCCATTCAATGGGCCTCTTGGGAGTGGTTGTTTCCAAGCTTTCCATTTTCTTGTTTCTGATGCTTGGCTTTCAATCTCATCATTGATTCACCCAACTGGATGTTACACGTTAGATTTTTTTAGAGGTAGGCTGCAGCTCCGTCATTTTCTTCATACCTTAGGACCTCTTGCGCAGTTTCGACACCCATTGACGATGTTTGAATCATATTGCATGGTCAGTGGTTCCCTTCCTTGTACTCTTTCCAAGATGTACTCGCTACTAATCTCCAGCTTGGAAGACTTTATCCTGCCCAGTCTTAGTGAATGGAAACTGAATCTTAATAGGATCTTCACACCCGACCAGCATCAGAATATCATACGCTTTGCTCTGAAGTCCTCCATATGTACTCATATTTAGGAGACTTAGTACAAATTGCTCATTTGCTTGTATCGCACCCCAACAGTTCTGCATAATGACTTTCCTGAGGCCTCAGATCAGTGCTGAAGATGTTGAGAGAGACGGAAGATGCTGTTACACATTTTTTGGTCATGCCCGACACTAGATTATTACTGGAAAGAGGTGCAAAGACTCATTTAGCAATTCACGGACATCCCGGACAGACCTAGGATGTCACCAAAGAATAGGGCTGCAGAGGGGTCACTGTGGAAGACAAGATCGAGATTGGACCAGCAGCTAGGACTGCAGAAACTATGCAGCAGATGGAAATATGGTGGAGGAAAAAGCTCAAGTTGACAAATGTGGAGTCAGATTGTCAGGCAGTGCTCAGAGCAGCAGACAAATTCCTGGTAAGTAGGCAGGCCAAGGTTGCACAGATAAGGCAGTTATACAGAGGCTGTGTCAGGAACAGGAAGGCAGAGTAGAAGCAAGTCCAAAGAACAGCTGGGTCAGCAACAGTTAGGCAAAGAACAGGATCAGGTTACTCAAGTCACAAAGTAATCGGAAAAGACAATACAGTACTTTATTGGTTCAGCTTTGATCCTTAATTGGATTTCTGGGACCAATGGTAGACTTGGGCTTGGGTACCATTGTGACCATGCTCATGCACACGAGTGCACATGCAAGAGGCTACCTTTGACCATGGGCCTTTGGGTGCGTTTCAGAGTGTGCTCATGCACACGTTGTCTTGTGATGCCAACCTGACACCCATATAAAGGAGATGAACAAAGGCAGACACATTTTTTGCCCAGCCTGTGTGATAACAATGCCTGCCTCCATAGATACAGTGGAGGAATGAGCATACCAACCCGAGGACAGAAAATATGTTATTCACAGGATTGCCAGGGTAAAATAAAGGAAAAAGCCTATGTTTAAAGTGTGGTTTCATTTATTTTATTCGTATTCAATTCCATTTAAATCTCCTAGGACATCTAACACTACTCTCCCCAAAGACTGACAATGCTGCTCACCGAGGGTGGTTCTGTTGCTCCTCCATCAATAGTTAAGCCACCCAAAGGCATAAAGTGTGTTACTAGCTGGATCACCAGACAAAAATGAAGGGAATACCACTTTAAATTGATACTAAATCTAAAAATATTTTTTATTTTTATTTTAAAGAGTAGTTTCACCCACAGTCCAGTGATGAGAGCTCATGAAGCCTCGCTCCTCTCCCCCTCCTCTCCGCATGCCCAGCATTGTAACTGTGGGCGCCTGGCTGTGGCTTGACAGCCGGGCACGCAATGCTCATGGGCAAGCCAGCTGCGTGTTGTGAATGGCTGGGCAATCTTCTGGGACCTGTGACGTGTTCCAGACGATTGCAGGGAGGGAGGTGGGAGAGGTGAACTTCCTTCCAGAGCCGCAGCACCAGGGGAGGAAGTGGGAGCTGGGTGCCTGTCCAAACAGGGTACCCGCCCCCCCCCCCAAAAAAAATGACATTCCAAATGTGGCATGTCAGGGGGTCACCAGGACTTAAAGCGGAAGTTCCATTTTTGGGTGGAACTCCGCTTTAATGCATTCCTGTGCACGGCTGCATCTATTCTCCTGTCTCTTCCTCTTCACATAGCACTCAAGCAGCGTCATGAGCCATTGCCTCCTGCTGCTGTCAATCAATTGCAACGAGGAGGAAGTGCAGGGCAGAGCTAAGTCTTGCTGTGTAAGTCTATGGAGTGCGTGTTTTGTTTTTTGTTTTCATTAACCTTGTTGTCTGACTATAGATCTATGTTTGTCCCAAGCATGTTTGAAGCTATTTACTGTTGACTGTCTCCCTGTCTACCTCTGTTGGTAGTTTATTCCAATCATCAACTACCCTTTCAGTAAAATAATACTTTCTAAGATTCGTTTTGAACTTTCCTTCAGTTAGTTTGAGGTCATGTCCCCGTTTTCTCGATTTTGGTTTCATATTGAAAAGACTGCCTTCCTGAACCTTATTCACCCCCTTGATGTATTTAAAGGTTTCAATCATGTCTCCCCTTTCTCTTTTTTCCTCCAGACTGTATATTTTAAGTTCCTGAAGTTGCCCTCAATATGTTTTATCCCCCACACCTTTCACCATTTTTGTTACCCGTCTCTGGACTCAGGATTCTATCTTATCAATCTCTTTTTTGTAAGTGAGGTCTCCAGAACTGGACACAGTATTCTAAATGAGGTCTCACTAAAGATCTATATAGGGGAATCAGGACCTCCTTCCTCCTGCTGGTGATCCTTCTAGTGCTGCAGCCTAGTATTCAATTGGCTTTGCCCACTATCTGGTCACACTGTTTGGTCATTTTGCAATCATCTGAAATAAGCACCCCCAAATCATTTTCTTCTGTAGTGCTGGCCAACACTGTACCCCCAATGTTGTGCTCTCAGGGGATTCTTTGTGCTGTGTGCCTCCATAGCAAGTGGTTTGCTATGGGGACACACAAAGAAGAGGATGAGCCAGGATCACTGCTGTGGGACCCAAGAAGTGGAGAATCGGGCCCGTTCTGTGCAATACCACTGCACAGAGCAGGTAAGCATAACATGTTTGTTATTTTAATTTAATTTATTTTTTACTTTAGTAACACTAATGCTGCGTACACACGACCGGACTTTCCGGCAGAAAAGGTCAGACGGAATCATTCCATCGGACATTCCGATCGTGTGTGGGCTTCATCTGATTTTTGCTTTCGAAAATTCTGATGGACCTAGAAATAGAACATGTTTCAAATCTTTCAGACGGAATCAATTCCTATCGGGAAAACCGCTCGTCTGTATGCTGTTCCGATGGACCAAAAACTATGCAAGGGCAGCCATTGGCTACTGGCTATTGAAATACCTTTTTCTAGTCCCGTCGTACGACATCGCGTTCTAAATGATCAGACTTTGGTGTGATTGTGTGTAGACAAGTCCGTTTCAGTGGAACTCCATCAGAACCCTGTCGAAAAAACCGTCAGAGTTTATTCTGAAAAACTGGTCGTGTGTACGCGGCATTAAAGTTCCCTTTTTCATTTTGCTTACCCCCATACCTGTAAATAATATTAATAACTTCTTTATACAAATGGACTTGTGTTTTGGGTTTATTGGTCCTTCTATTCCATTTGCTGACTTTTAAGCCTAGTTCTTATCGGTCTGTATGCTCAGTGCAGCAACTATCACCTGAGAATTGCGGATGTGCCTTAAATCAAATATGAAGCAGGGATCAGGAATAAAATGAAGTTCATGTAAGTTGTGTGTTTAAAGCTTTCCTAAGACAAACAACTGATTAATACACATTTATGACATGTATATATTACATAATAAACCTGATGACATTTTGCACAATCCCCTTTTGGATGGCTGCTCTTAATGCAATGATCCCAGGTAGCTATGTATCTTTGGAGATAATCCAAGAGCTGTCAATTGAAGAATCATTGTTCATACAATGCAGTTCCTCTAATGAGGGTACTTTATCCGTGCTGGTTTTAGAATGGCTTTGAAAATGCTCAGAGGTACAGGGAGATTTACAATGTACTACAGGATTTACAATGAACACAGTGACAGTTTAAAATGAATCCTTTCAATACAAAGAAAAGGATTTGTTGTAATAGGAATGTGTTTAAAATTGAATTAAGATGAAGGCAATACAAAGCAAGTGTAGAAAATAGTTAATTAAGATATGGCATTGTTTCAATAAATACAAGTAACACAAAGTTAAGCAAAAAAAGTAGAAAGAAGGAAAAGGAAAGGGAAAGGAAAAGGAAAGGAAAGGAAAGGAAAAGAAAGGGGATAGGGGAAAGGAAAGGAAAGGAAAGGAAAAGAAAGGGAATAGGGGAAAGGAAAGGAAAAGAAAAGCAAGGGGACAAAGGAAAGGAAAGGGGATAGGGGATAGGGGAAAGGAAAGGAAAGGAAAAGGAAAAGAAAGGGGATAGGGGAAAGGAAAGGAAAGGAAAATGAAAAGAAAGGGGATAGGAGAAAGGAAAGGAAATGAAAGGGAAAAGAAAGGGGATAGGGGAAAGGAAAGGAAAAGAAAGGGGATAGGGGAAAGGAAAGGGGAAAGGGGAAAGGATAGGGGAAAGGAAAGGGAAAGAAAGGGGATAGGGGAAAGGAAGGGAAAGCAAAGGAAAGGAAAAGAAAGGGGATAGGGGAAAGGAAAGGAAAGGGGATAGGGGAAAGGAAAGGAAAGGAAAGGAAAAGATAGGGGAAAGGAAAGGGGATAGGGGAAAGGAAAGGAAAGGGGATAGGGGAAAGGAAAGGGAAAGAAAGGGGATAGGGGAAGGGAAAGGAAAGGAAAGGAAAAGAAAGGGGATAGGGGAAAGGGAAAGGAAAGGAAAGGAAAGGAAAAGAAAGGGAATAGGGGAAAGGAAAAGAAAGGGGAATAGGGGAAAGGAAAGGAAAGGGGATAAAAGGAAAGGAAAGGGGATAGGGGAAAGGAAAGGAAAAGGAAAAGAAAGGGGATAGAGGAAAGGAAAGGAAAGGAAAATGAAAAGAAAGGGGATAGGAGAAAGGAAAGGGGATAGGGGAAAGGAAAGGAAAAGAAAGGAAAAGAAAGGGGATAGGGGAAAGGGGATAGGGGAAAGGAAAGGAAAAGGAAAAGAAAGGGATGGGGAAAGAAAGGGAAAGGAAAGGAAAGGGGATAGGGAAAGGAAGGAAAGGAAAGGGGATAGGGGGAAAGGAAAGGGAAGACAGGGGATAGGGGAAAGGAAATGAAAGGAAAGGAAAGAAAGGGGATAGGGGAAAGGAAAGGGGATAGGGGAAAGGAAAGGAAAGGAAAGGGGATAGGGGAAAGGAAAGGAAAGGGGATAGGGGAAAGAAGGGATAGGGGAAAGGAAAGGAAAGGAAAAGA